>CM066173.1:21897465-21939965 GCA_033629205.1 Lithocarpus polystachyus | reverse complement strand
GAATCACGAACGGAAGGTATAAAGTTTAAATGCTACAAAAAAGAATCCCTAATAAGTTCACAGTTCTTGAAGAACCAAAAAGAAGAGCAAAGCCTCACCTTTTTTATTTTATTTTTATTCAATAATTTTATGAGACATGACTGAAAAAAGAAAATATAAAAAACGTACTAAATAATAAAACCCTAAATAAAAGTTGATTTGGTCTAAAATTAGCAGATCCAAAATAAGAAAATAGCTAAAAAAACGTTCTAAATAATAAAAGCCTAAAATTAAGGTAAATCTAATTTGAAATTAGAAGCTTCAGATTAGGAAAAATGTCTATTAACTAATATAGAGCTGGAAAGTCAATCAGCCATTAATCCTCGCCATAAATCACGCTCAATTAACCCAAGCCCTCAATAGCTTGGATTAAATTTATTACGCCTTCATCTTCCTTTGGGCCAAGCTTGGAATGTCCTGCGTTAGAATCAGCCCAAATGTCTTAAATCAGCCCATTAAGTGTTTCTTTGATCTTTTTGGATCTTGCTCTAGTAATAGGCCTAACTGGAACATGCAATGGATTCTTGAATGCTTGTTGATTCTCATCAAACAACTCAACTAATGGATCTTTCCTACTCCTTTTTTATTTTGTGAGGCTCAGTTGCAGAACTTGTTGATAATGAATATTGACATGGTTGTTGTGCAATGGGAGATATCACCTCATTTTCTCCTTCTTCGGTCGTAACTTCAATTGCATCGTTCATATGTTCTACACCAATGCCAGTAGCTCTATCCCTCTCACACAAGATCTCAATGTCTTCCCAATTGTCAATAGCTATGTTTTTATAAGCACCCGCTTTTGCATTTTTCTAAAGTAAAAAAAAAAAAGGGCAGTGAATTAACAAAATTAAACAAAACTATTGAAATCTACTAATTTATAATAGCAAATCCCAAAAACCAGAAAATTAATCTCAAACAGTTAGTGAACCCAGTCAAGAGCTCACTTAAAACCCCACTGCAAAGCTAGCTCTAAACAGCACCAAAAACCAACAAAACATCCCTACAAATTACCCAAAACTCTACTGAAAAACCTCACAAAGACCCTCAAATTATCCTCTGTAAATCATACCAGAAAAATACCTAGAAACAGCCCCAAAAATCCATTGAAAAAGCCAAAAAACAAGCTCAAAAGAATCTCCAACTTGCGAATAGAAAGTAATTCTCTTATCCCAATATTTTTATATTTTTGATAGAATTCTCAGCCATGTTCCATATACTCCAACAACCAAAATTCAGATAAAAAATTTCAATCCCCTAACCCCATCTTTCTCCTCAAGGTTAAGCTTGATTCTTGAAACTTAAAAATTGAACCCCATACTCAAAAATGACAGTATACATCAGCAACTTTCAATAATACTTTTTGTTGTTGTTGTTGTTGTTGAACACTTCCAAAAAATAAAGAGAGAAAAAAAAACTTCTTTAGCACAGCTGGGAGGAGGTACTTGTTTCATTTCCAAATAATGGTAAAATAAAATGTGCATCTGGGTTGCACCGACACGCCATTTTTGGCGTCGTGTCGGTGTTTGACACATATCGAACACCGGAACCTGTACGATTCGCCGGATTCTGGTGTCCCAATAGTGTCTCTTTTTTTTTTTTTTTCTCTTCTCCGACACGACACCGACGGGGCACCAACGCGGCTCCGACCCTCCGACACCCCAGCAGTGAAAAAAAAAGAAAAGAAGAAGAAGAAGAAGAAGAAAATCACAAACCGAAACCCATCTCAACTTCTCACTTCTCAACCCACCCACCCTCCCTCTGACCTCTGCTCGCTGCCGCTGCTGCTGCCTTCTGTCCCTCGTCGGAGCTAGATCGGGCCGATCGGCGAGCTCCATAGCCATGCCCTGTCCTTCCGATCTCTCTCTCTCTCTCGGCGTGGACAACTGGTCACTGGTCGACCTCTTTAACACTTCTCTTTGTTTTTTTTTTTTTTTTTTTTTTCTTTCAGATATAAGATATTTAGCCACTTCGTTTGGGTAAATGGGTTACTTATATACTCATTATTGTTGTTGTTGTTTTTTTTTTTTTTTTTATTTAATCCCACTCTCACTGTCACTGTGTGAGAGTGGGATATAATATAATGTTGTTACTGTCATTATGTGCCATATATAATGTTGTTATTGTTTTAACTCATATAAATTATACCTTATGGGCATGTTTGGTAGACTGTAATAGGCGCTGTAATGTAATAGTTATTCCTATGATTTAATTATTCTTTAGTTTGGTTATGTTTTTATTACAAGGAATAATAATTCCTTATGAATAGCTATTCTTTAAAATGAGGAATAACTATTTCTCTTTAAAAGGTTGTATTGGCTATTCCTTAGTAAGTGCAATAATTTCAAAACTTAATATATTTTCAAATAAACTAACTTTCCATATACATCTAACAATTATAAAAATAAAAAATCATAAAAATTAACACATCTCTCTCTTAAATTTAAAAATAACAATTTTTGAGGAGATATAATTGTATGTGTAAGATATTTCCTAAAATAAATGTTAAGTTTCATTTTAATGTTATAACTCATAACCAAACTAATGAATATGTTTAGTTATTACATTACAACACACTTTATTACTAGTAATAAAGATTACAATTACTGCCGTAATCCCCGTTCAGTGTACCAAACGTACCCTACATGTTTTTTTTGTTTCTTTACTCAGCCTTTTGTTTTGCCATATAGTTTTTTTTATTTACTTATTAAAGTTAAATATTGTAAGTGATTTTACTAAAATGATTACTTGTTGTTTTATAATAATCTTTAAAGTTTAAAACTTGGTTTTCTTTTATGTTTTTAGTTTGATGTTGAATGTAGCTTATTTAAACTTTTGGTTTGTACTCTAAACATTTTATGCGAATTATTATACTACTTTGGGTGTTAGCTTACTTATTTGTAGTTCTTAAATAATTTAAATTCTAGACATAAACGTATTTTATGTCTCAAAATATTAAAAAATATGCCTAAATATAAAATTTAATTAATTATTTAATTGCTGTGTCCACGCCGTGTCGTGTCCTAGTTTTTCAAAAATTGCCGAATCGCCGTGTCCGTGTCCGTGCAGCCTAGATGTGCATAGGCGTGTAGAATTAAACTTCAACATGAAAATTCTAATGATTCACCATCCAGAATTTGAAGTTATTTGATCAAAGTTCTATTATGAATCTTATCATTGTGATGAAGACCCTGTACCTTTTGTTGACCTATGAGACAAGCATATAATAAGATGTACAACAAGAGGTCTAGCATATTAGGCATGACCACATCGGGCTCAAGTTATTTAAACTTGCCTTGAGACTTAAGCCCGGTTATACTTTGAACTATGTTCTATATATTGTTGATGGATTTCCTTCAATTTGTCTCTATTATGCACGATAATTTGACTGTTGAGAAAGATAACTGAAAAGGATACCTGGTCAACAGTTAGCACGAGTTTATCATCCATCCTCATCGATCTGCTTCCAACAGAGAAATATATATGTAGAAGCATATACATTAGCAAGAAAACAGGATTAAGGGGCTCCAATAATTAAAAGTAAAAACATTGGAACCATTGATTGATGCGCATCTGGTGGTGCTCAATAAATCAAACTTGTCAATGCTAACTAGGCTAACCAATAAAGCAGGCCCCTATCACAGTATATGTTATTAATAGTAACGTAGATTAATATGGTAGTTTCATTCCAATGAGCAAGTAAGGATGTTAATTGAAGAACCCGGGATTTCCCATTTCTTTTTTATTAGGCAAGATTTGAACTAATATCTAATTCCAGACCTTACTCTACCTCAACAAAATTCTTGAATTTGAAAAGTGGAACAGCTCCGGACTAATTCTCAATCTGTATTGTCCACAACATGAAAGAATATGACACACCCCAGCTAGCCTTCACATCTTGCATTAAATTCCTATCCCAACTCTTATTATTATAATGAGGAAAACCATAATATTGTAGTACTAAAAATGAAGATATGCCCGTGTGAACTTCTGTCAAACATCTGCACACTTCGATAGAAAGATTAATATCTCCCACCAAAGTACAACACCTTCCTATTCAAACATCTACTTCTTATATATTAATTAGTTCATTTACCTATAATACTAATGGCCTATTTGGGAGTTAAAAAAAGGAGGGGGAGTAGAGTAGAGGGAGGGAGAGTAATTCAATTACCTAATTTGGAAGTTTTTTAAGGAAGGAGGGGGAGGGTTTTGGAGAGGTTTCAACTACCTTTAACCCCTCATTTTTAATTCCTCCAAATTGGAGAGATTTGAAGGAAGAGTAGAGTGGATAAATTATTGGCCAAATGAATTTCCTAATTTACCCTTTCTAAATTAACAAAATTATCCTTTCTAAATGGCTAATTACCCCATTCTCCCTTACTAATTTTAAAAACATCCAAATAATGTAGAGAGGAACCATTCCTCTCTACTCTCCTCTCCTCTACTCTCCTCTACTCTCCTCCCTCTCTAAACTTCCAAACATGCCATAATACTTTAACTTCCATCTGGTCCAACTTCATCCACAGAGTAGAGCTTAAACATATTGCCAAAAAAAATACGAAAACCAATCTCAGATAAATCCAACCAAAACCCAGAAAAAATCAGCCAAATCAAACACAAATTAACCATCAATTCCCTATATGATCAAACAAAACCACCAAAATTAGACAGGAAATCAACCTTCACCAATCAAAATAAGCAAAACTCAAATCACATTTCTTCGCAATTGAACACCCAAAACACAAAAGAGGAAGAGAAAAACAGTTGAGAGACAAACTTGTATTGTCGCGAGAAAGAGAGAAGGAAGAAAAGCTTGGGCGAGAAAGGGAGAGCGGGACAGAGTTTCTGGAGCTGATTAAGAATTGAGAAGTGAGAGGGTGAGGGATTTCTAAATTCTTGGGTTTGTGAGGGGATTTCAAATCTAAAATCCAAGACGGCTTCGGGACCAAATCCAAATCCATTTCTTCTTTTAACTTATCCAAACAAAATCTCAAAACCAAGGGTCCAAATAGACCATTAGGGCATTGCATTAGAAAAATTAGCCTCTAACCATGCGCTTATGTATGGGTTTAAAAGACTTTTTTATTTTTTTGGTAAATTTTAATAATTTGAATTTATTATAGTTTAATATTATTACATTTTTCAATCACAAAAATACCTAATGTGATAAAAAATTATTTTACCTGCTAATGCATAATACTCATCACTTCTCTAGATTTTTTTGTGATTTATAATAATACCAAATTATAATGGATGCAAATTATTAAATTTTATCCAAAAAATAGAAGAACAGTTCTAATTTTTTTTTTTTAAAAACAAAATTAATGAAATCAAAATTTAGGATATAAATAAGCACCATTATACGCCAATAGTAAATTTTTTGTTTAAAAAAAGACCTTCAACAATTCGGTATTTCACTTTTACTTTCCACATCCCATGTTTTTTTTTTTTTTTTTAAGTTCAATTAAATCACATTTGGATATTCTTTAAAAAAAGAAAAAAAAAATCACATTAGGATATAGTTATATTTGAATCCAAATTAATTTAGCCACATACACATACTTATTTGAATTCAGATTCAAACTTCTCATAATCATTTTGTCTTAATGATACTATAAATTTAAAGCACATTAAAATATTGGAAATTCAATATTACATCCAAATTTATTTTTAAGAAATATTGCACATTTTTAATTCAATAAATAAAATAGTGATATATAAATATGAATGATATTATTGAACAAATTATAATAACTTAAAAACAAAATTAAAAATAAAATTAAGTTGCAATTAATCCAAAACTTTTACTTTTTTTTTTTTTTGAGAAAGTTTCAACCTATGACATCCGCTTCTAATGATAACTCTTTATCATTAGATCAAGACACCAATCAGTTTTTGGTGTAGGCGAGGATTGAACCCCAGATTTCTTATATAACCATCGGAAACTTTACCAGTTGAGCTAACTAGAACCCACACCTTTTACCTTGTTCTTAATTAGCATATTATCATGAATATCACCAAAAAAAATAAAAAATCATAGGCATCACATATACTGGTTGGGTTCAGATTGCATCATTCTTTCAAAGTAGCCAATCAATCCATTCATCCCATTATTTTTGGGATCTTGAAACCCTTGAATAGAACCATTGCAGAACATTGTAAAAGAAGGTGAGGAAAATTTAAAACAATAAATGTGTATTTTTTCTTTTTCAAAGTAGAATATAATAAATTTTGTCATAATATTTTAAATTTTCAAATATATATGTATACACCATCTCCTAGACTCCTACTATAGGAGGCGTGTTCTAAAGCCAAACTTTATGTAACAGAGGACCCAAAACTCAAAAGCAGTAAAATTTGTTAAGGTTACATTTACAAACGAAATTCACACTATCAATGCGCCATGATCCATAACTTGTTTACATGCTGCTTCTACATTTCCCAATCCTCATTTCCAGATATTGCTGAGTATCTTACCACTTTCTTTTTCATTCTTGTTGATGGTGCAAGCTAAGAGAGCCATCTTTCAACAAACTCATTCGCTAACTATAAAACTAAAATCATCAAATTTGGTGTATACTAAATTACTAATACTGCATGAAACTAATAAAACAATTAAAGAAGTGAAAAGATTTTTTTTTTTTTTTAAAACTTACCAAAACTCGTTAGGATTTAGGAGGCAACCATGGGAAATCATCTTCATTTTAGTGGGAGCACCATTTTTTTTATGTGTGGTAGCACTTTTTGTTTTTTGGTTGCGTGCTTTATATAAATATATATATATATATATATATATATTGATTGTAGGGGCAATGGGCCGGTAGGAGCAGCATGTCAGTGGGAAAAATAGGCCTGGAACTCATTATCCATTTGCATAGTGCATCTCAAACCCAAGCCGAGGACTAGGGCTTGTCCGAGGACGATTCAACTCGGCCTAGAAGATCCATACTAAAGGCTGGAAAAGTTGAAGGTAAGCTTATCGATCCCGGGACTTTTGCCGAGGACGAATACCACCTCGGGTAATTAAAGCCGAGGTAAGACTTGGAGCTCTGCCGATCAGGAAGGTACCTCAGAGGATTCCGCTGGACTGGATGAATGTTGTGGAAGCACGTATCAAGAAAAAATCCCAAAATATCAAGGAAAAAAGCTGCCAACCCCGCATTGAATGCTCCACAACTAACCCTCTGGCCGCATTTATGTGGAGAAGACATCTGAACAGTAACTCCCAGCCTTACAACTCCTACATAGAGGATTCTGGAAAAGTTAGAGGGAACAGGTGTCAACAAACAAATCATTGCATCTGTACGTGGAAGGTTCAGAGAAAGGGGAAAAGCAATATAAAAGGAAGAAGGAACCTAAAAATGAGGGGGACGGTGAGAAAAAGGACAAGACTTGCACCCTTTACTGAACAACACTTACACCAGACAACTATCCTCGGACATAGGCCGAGAACAATCCTTTAAGCCAAATCCCTGTATCTCCTCCCAGTTTGTGATCTTAGCCCATCCAATTGTTAGTTTAATCTACGCTAGCCCAGTCTTTCTTGACCTACTCTCTACAAATTCATTGCTGTTGGGCCTTATAGGGAGATCCACCCACTTTTGGGCCGGATATTTCTACTTGTGTCCTTACATATATATATATATATATACTAGCCTCAACACACGCGCTTCGCGCGTGCGATGTGACTCTTTTTATTTTTTTATTATTTTTTTATTTTTTTGGTTAAGGAAAAAGAGAGGTTCGCTAGGTTACGCTAGCCCCCGGACAGGGCGCCAGGTTTTCAGCCTGTGTGAGAGTCACCCCGCATTTGCGAGTACACCCCTCACCAAGGATGCCCACCAACGGACTCCTACGGTCAGCGGGATTCGAACCTCAGCTGTCTAGGCCACAAGCTGAATCCTTGACCGCTTAGCCAAGCCTCCGTTGGCGACTCTTTTTATTTATTTATTAGTATTAGAATTTTTCACTTATTTTAATTTGAAACTTACACTTATTTTTCCACAAAAATTGTAGATTTAGAACCACTAATATGGCCAAAAAATAAAGTTAACTCTAAAAAATGAACACAAAATAACATTGAAATATGTTTTTTTTTTTTTTGGAGTGATATGCGGCAGTTTTTTTTTTTTTTTTTTTTTTAATAGGAAACTGTGGGTGGGATTTTTTTAAAGAAGGTGGGGTAGTTTTTTTTTTTTTTTTTTTTTTTTTTTTTTTTTTTTTTTTTTTTACAGAACTTAGGATAGGTGTTTTTTTAATAGAAAACCGTAGGGTGGTTTTTTTTTAGAAGGTGGGATGGTTTTTTTAGGAGAAAGTGGGGATTGTGGAGAGTTTTTATTTTTTTCACTTTTTATTTTTTATTTTTTTTGTTAGTTGTCCTATTTTGTAGATTATATATATATATATAATTTTTATTTTGAAAATCTAATTTATAAGTGAATAAATCAATTTGAAAATTAATAGGAGAGTAGTCCTATTTTTTAGGCAATGTTTTAGTGGGAATTAGAGTTGTGTTTTTACCGGATTGTCTTTTAGTTTTGTCTCTATTTAAACATAGGAATATAAGGGCATTTTTGAATTAAAAAATAAGAAATCCAAACAGGGGAAACCCCTTAAATTATAGTAATAGAGATATATATATATATATATATATATAAAATGAATAGTACTGAAGAAAATGAGTAGAGTCTGATGTTTGAGTAATTCTTTCTATATATATATTGTTGTAACTGTTGCTTTAATAGATAAGTTTGAGTTTGATAGTGGGTTTCAAAGATGATTTGGATAAGAATAATCAGTTATTTTATTGAGATTTTAAAACTGTATGTGATAAGATAAGGATGACTAATAAACATAAAAGTAATTTGAATTCAAATAGAGCACAGGTTTTCATAAATTTTTAAAAAAAAAAAAAATAGAACACAGGCTTAACAAAAGTAACCATGAGATGTTTTGTTCCCGTAAATTTTGCCAAAAGAAAATTTTTGAATTTTGAACAAAATCA
Source organism: Lithocarpus polystachyus (assembly GCA_033629205.1). Lineage (NCBI taxonomy): Eukaryota > Viridiplantae > Streptophyta > Magnoliopsida > Fagales > Fagaceae > Lithocarpus > Lithocarpus polystachyus. The sequence goes on along the minus strand of CM066173.1, from coordinate 21,930,922 downwards.
AAACTAACGTGTGGGAAGTTTTTTTTTTTTTTTTGAAAGTTACGTGTAGGAATTTTTTTAAAAAATAGTAACTTTGTATCTTTCTACTATTTAGTCTGCGTTTGTTTCGCCTAAAAAAGATTTCAGGAAATTATTTTACACCAGCCTATGTGTTTGGTACCTACAGAAAATTGGGTCAAACAGAAATCATTTTCCCCATTGACCGTAAAATAGACCCCCTCACCTGTAAATTCTTTTTTGTTTCTATTTTACCTTCAAATGATTTCTAGGACTCAGAGAGAGAGAGAGAGAGAGAGAGAGAGAGAGAGAGAGAGAGAGAGAGAGAGAGAGAGAGAGAGAGAGAGAGAGAGAGAGAGAGAGAGAGAGAGAGCACAGGTGGCTGCACAGCCAAGCTCTACCCAACCCAGATCGTGTCACCCCCACCACCTAGATCACGCCGCCCCACTGCCCAGATCACGCGCCGACCATGTTTTTTTTTTTTTCTCTCTCTCTCTCTCTTCTTCCTCAACTCTTCTTCTCCCTCTTGCTCAACGTCACCGATCTGGCCGTAACAAACCACCAGCCCACTCCTCACAGACATCACACACTTGAAGATCTCAGCCCACCGCTTCCTCATCACTGATCCACAAACACCCAAGCCCCACCTCTCCGATCGCCAACCATGCACCGACGAGTACAGGTTAAGCTCCGATCTTGACAACTGACCACAAGCCGTGCTCCAGTAGGCTCTCCAACGCACCTCTCCGCTGTTTTCCTCTCAACCCATGGTGAGTTTCTCCCTCATCTTCTCACTCCACCTCACCGCTGACTAGTCAAACACCTCCTCCACCTCTGCAAGAACCCGATCCACCACCGCCATAGCTCGATCTAGAACAGTCTCACCCTCCCTCTCTTCTCCACGGTGGTCGTCATCTTCTCATCTTACTTTTTCTCTCTAACCCGAACCAAACCCCACATATTTATGTGGTTGATATTCTTTTTCTTTGATTTTCAAATTTTGTTGTTATTGCGGTGGTTTGAGTGGTGGTGTTTTGGTGGATTTTGGTGGTAACGGAGCAATGGGGCAGTTTTTTTCCTCTTCTCAATCTAGATTTTGGGTGGTTAGTGGTGGGTTGTGCTTTTCCTTGGTGGTGGCAATGGCTAGACCAAGTGGTGGCTGGGGACTGACTTGTGTTTCCCTTTTCTAAAAATAGGTTTTTTACATGTAAGACCAAACACAAGAAATAATTTTCCGGCATAATTTTCACAACACAGTCAAACAACAGAACATGTTTTCCTTTCTCGAAAATATTTTACACTAGGAAAATATTTTACATTCAACCAAACACAATTAGTGGGAGTTTTTATTCTGTAGGTTTATTCAGTAGGCTTTTCTATTTTTTTGAAAAAATGTTAATAATTTGCATCAATTATAATTTGGGATTATTACATTTTCTAATCACAAAAATAAAAAATAAAAAACCAGGGGTGGGATGAAAAAATTATTTCACCCACAAACCCATAATACTCGTCACACCTGTAGAAATTTTGTGATTAAAAAATGTAATAATTCTAAATTATAATGGATGCAAATTATTAATTTTTTTCCAAAAAAAAAAAAAAAAAAACATAGAAGAGCATTTGGAATAAGAACCAAATAACCACTAGTTGAAAAAGGCAGCAATAAAGGTTATGTCGAGAACCTATAAAATGAAAATTTCGGTTAATGGCATAAATAAGAAGTTAAACCAAGAATAACCCAAATAATATAATGACAAGCAAAAACACACACAGTTCAACCACTTTTGAATTGGAATTGAAACCCGCAATCCAACTTCGTTGTCTAATGCGTTATTGATCATTGAATTTATAACAAATAATACAATTCCATAATCATTCAGCAAAAAAAAAATCCATAATCGCACAAATGAAACAACTATCACAACAAATCAATTTCTGAATTTTAAATCAAATCCAGAACACTGTGCAACTATTTTCAATCTTCAGAGAATTGCAACCTTGCAATTTTCAGGTAACAGGATCTCAGACTCACAGTATAATTTCCGTATACTGAGCGTTTGGGAAGCGCATTTTTGCGCTTCCAACATCTGCCTTTTTTTTTTTTCTTTTTTTGAAGTGCATTTCTGTGTGGCCGTAGTGTTTTCAGTAGGTCCCGTGTATTGTTCTCGAGACTCACAAATTTCTTTTTTCAGTAATTTTTTTCATTAAAAATAGGTCCTACGGCACTATTATGTCTATTCACACATTTAAAAATTATTTTGTTACAGTGTTTTCAGTTTTTAGCAGTATCCAAACGGACGTTATAAACGTTCATTTGTGTTTGGTTGCAAATTAAAAAACCAACTTATTTTATTATTCAGCTTATTTTTGATACTATTTATGGGTCTCACTGCACTTTTTGGTACTATTTATGGGTCTCACCGTACTATTTTAGCTAATTTTTATTTTTATCTACAATACTTTCAGCAAAGAGTTTTTAGTTTCAGCAAATTATTAACTTTTTTTCAAAAAAAAAAAAATACACATAGAGGAGCATTTGGAATAAGAACAAATAACCACCGGTTGAAAAAGGCAGCAATAAAGGTTATACGAGACCTATAAAATGAAAATTTCGCTCAATAACGTAAATAAGAAGTTAAACCAAGAATAACCCAAATAATATAATGACACACACAAAAACATACACAGTTCAACCACTTTTGAATTGGAATTGAAACCCGCAACCCAACTTCGTTGTCTAATGCGTTATTCATTATTGAATTTATAACAAAAAATACAATTCCATAAACCCACATATGAAACAACTATCACAACAAATCAATTTCTGAATTTTAAATCAAATCTAGAACACTGTGCAACTATTTTCAATCTTCAGAGAATTTCAACCTTGCATTTTTCAGATAAAAGGATCTCAGGGAATGTTTAGTAATTGTTTTTTCCCTTATTTTCTGTTTTTAAAATAATTTTTTATTTTTGAGACTAAAAAACTTGTTTGACAACTCAAAATGGATAGGAAAAAAAAAAAAAAAAAAACTGTTCTCAAAACTCAATTTATAAAGGAAACTGAAAACATGCAAAATACTATTTTCAGTTTCTAATTTTCAAAAGTCAAAGAAAACACGCATTTAATTTAATGAACTTGTTTCATTTAATGAGTTAGCATTAGAGTTTAAATTCTAGTAACAACATATTTTAGTATTTTTTTATTTTTTTTCTCCAAAAAACGATCTTTTTAATTTCAACTAATCAAACATGTTTTTGATTTTAAAAATACAAGAAAATTGTTTTTTCTTTATATTCCTAAAAACAAGTTTTTGAAAATACAAAATAAAAACTATTACCAAACATAACCTTAGACTCACAGTAGAATTTCCATATGTGCGTTTGGCTGCAAATTAAAAAGCCAGCTTATTTATTATTTTGCTTATTTTTGCTACTATTTATGGTTCTTACTGCACTTTTTGGTACTATTTATGGGTCTCACCGTACTATTTTCAGCTAATTTTTACTTTTATCTATAGTACTTTCAACAAAAAGTTTTTAATTTCAGCAAAATAAGTGGATCCCAAATGGACCCAAAGCCTCAATGGAAAAAAAATTTTCCTAGGAAACAAACAAAGCCAACAAACTAAACTATAACTCAAAACGCTTAAAAAAACCACATATTTAAGAGATCTATGCATCGCCAATCTCAGATCTACAAAATCAAATTCACAACATGTACAAAAAAAAAAACACAGAACGAATCAATAGAGACTAATTCAATCAGTAACAATTTTTTTTTAAATGGAGTCTTAGATTTGTGTTTGATGAAATCTCACTTTAACAGAAGCTAAATCAAACTCTGAGCTTATTCTAATTGAAGAAAGTGTGATCTGAAAGTAACCAAAAAGAGAATTTCAGTTTTCTCTCTTTTTCTTTATTATTTTTTTTTTCTTATGTTTTTCCTCGAATTCTTAGGAACCAAACATAGAGAGAAATTGAAGTGAGAAATGTAGAGAGAGAGAGAGAGAGAGAGAGAGAGAGAGAGAGAGAGAGAGAGAGAGAGAGAGAGAGAGAGAGAGAGAGAGAGAGAGGCTGAGATTTGATCTGAGAAAGAGCTTACCTTGAGTCGATCTGTAATAATATTTGTAGTGAAATCTGAAGCAAAGAGGTAGATGAGAGTGAGAGTTTCTTAAAAATAATGATAATGGTGAAAAGAAGATTAACACAGAATTGAGGGAATTGGAGAATTGAAGAAGAAGCAATTTGAGTTTAAAAACCAACGTGAATATAGTAGAGTGTGGTCCTATTTTGTAGATAGTGTTTTATATGGAAGTTAAAGAAGTATTTTTATCAAGTTTTACCCATACTCAAACGTAGGCTGTAGAGGTATTTTAGAACTAAAAAAAAAAAAATATTCGGTCCAAACAGGGGAAACTTCTTGAATAGTAGTATAGATAAAATTTAAAAAAAAATTTACTATCAATTTTATATGTTCAACCTCCAAAATTACCTATATCAGTCAATTTAAAAATGTGTAAATTTGTAAAGTTGTTATAGTAACTATGTAAATTTACATTGATACTGTTCACTTTACATATAGTTTTTATTCTTTCTTTACGTATCCTAAAACTGAAAGAAGAGAGTGAATGGTGGTTATTGTGTGTGAGGAAATAGAAACAATTTAGAAAATTAAGAAAATTGATATTTTAATGTAATGTAATGTAAAATTGATAAGTTATTATGGGAATGTTTTGAAAAATAAGCATATAAATTAGAAGAGTAGTTTCTTATGCTAAAATAGACGAAATTTTTTATACAAACCGATATAAATGCTCTTACCAAGCATAATGCCATCATCTTGCTGTAGAGAGGGAAAATTCCCGACCTATCACAAGTTGACACGTCATACTATCAAATCCACAAAATACAGATAATTATAAAGCATCACGCATGGCTGCTAGGTTTTGTTATCAATACTCAGAAACCAATAGAAATTTGCTAAGTGTCATTGAAGTAAACCAATCACACATCAGCACATGTAAGCGATAACACAAGCAGTCCAGCACGTGTAAGTGATGACACAAGCAGTCTAGCCCGTGTAAGCGATGACACAAGCAGACCAATCAGGCTGTGACATGTGTCACCAATCAAACTCTGCCACGTGTCGCTCACCTACCTCCAAACTCCTATAAATAGAAGCCTTCCTAAGGCATTTGGGAGGAAAAGCCATCTAGAGCATAAGCAGCATCAAAGAAGATTCAGAAGCACTCAGAAGTACAAAGACTCTATAGGAATCAAGCCTCAGCACCTTCAAGAACTTCAAGATCTTCAAACTCAAATGCAAGGAACATTCAAAGTAGAATCATCCAAGCTGTCAGCTTAGATCTTGAAGTTTGCTGGAATCAAGCTCAAAAGCCTCCAGAAACCTCGACAAACCATGAATCAACAAAGCTCTACGGATTTAAGCCTCTAAAGCATCGAAGAACTTCCACCACAAACCTTCGAAGACGAAGAACGCCTTCAAGAATTTCAAGAACTTCAAACTCAAATGCAAGGAACATTCAAAGCAGAATCATCCAAGCTGTCAGCCTAGATCTTGAAGTTTGCTGGAAATAAGCTTAAAAGCCTCCAGAAACCTCAACAAACCATGAATCAACAAAGCTCTACGGATTTAAGCCTCTACAGCACCAAAGAACTTCCACCACAAGCCTTCGAAGACGAAGAACGCGAAGAACAAAGGATTTCTATCAAGCTCACAGCCAAAGATTCCTTGTAATTCTGTTTCAAAAATCTTCGATCCATTCTTCAGCCAAATTAAAGTATATTTGGTGTTCGAATCAAAATCACATCACCACAATTCCAATCAACAAAACTTTCAAAGAGATCGAATTAGAGGATTATTCTTTTGTAATCACAGAGAATTGTACCACATATTCATCAATACAAATTTGCATTTGTGAAACTATACTTGTTTGATTTATTTCGAACTAGAAATTTAGTTGTCTACATATTCTGGCACGCCCAGTGGGACATCTCTGCCTCTCATCTCTTTCTCTTTCAAAAAAAAAAAAAAAAGAAATTCGATTCACTACCAGCTTCAATGGCCTCTAGCAAGAATGCTCGAAAGTCAGTAGTTGATGCTTCCATCGCTGGTGAATATGTCGGCCCAATCACTCGCAGTCGATCCAAGGCACTTGATCGACTTCAACCCCAAGCAACCAAAGAAAGCGAACCTCATACTGTCATCTCTCTAGAATTTCTTGCAAATAGGGAAAATACCCCCAAGGATTCATTTGTCTTGGAACATTTGGAGATTAATAATGAATCATCCACAACAAAGACCTTTTCTATTGGCTCTTCACCCATAATGAGAATATTAAGGAATGAAGTACCTTTGACTCATCCTATTTCATCACTTTCCCCATCATATTTAGAGGTCATGCCAGTGATGATGACCAACACTTCTACCATGGAAGAAAAGATGGCTGAAATGGAACAAAGGGTCACCCTTCTCACAAATGCACTTGAAGATAAGGATGTCCAAATTGCAACCCTGATGAACAAACTGGAGGTACAAGATTCTGGTGAATCAGATCTTAACCTTAAACACCCACCTGGCTTCACCTTGAAAGGAGACAACGCTGGGGTAGATAAGGGAAAAGGAGGTGAAGGCACTTCACAACATAGACATTCCACCTCAATGGCCTCAATATCTATCCAACAACTGCAGGATATGATAACAAACACCATTCGAGCACAATATGGAGGTTCTTCTACAAGTTCTCTCATATATTCCAAACCCTATACCAAGCGCATTGACAGTATGAGAATGCCGAATGGGTATCAACCCCCCAAGTTCTTGCAATTTGATGGCAAAGGAAACCCTAAACAACACATTGCTCACTTTGTCGAAACCTGTGAGAATGCGGGGACACAAGGAGACCTCTTTGTAAAGCAGTTTGTTCGTTCACTAAAAGGGAATGCCTTTGATTGGTATACAGACTTAGAACCTGAGTCAATCAATAGTTGGGAACAACTTGAAAGAGAATTTCTCAACCGATTCTACAGCATACGTCGCACGGTAAGCATGATGGAGCTTACCAGTACTAAGCAATGGAAAGATGAGCCTGTCATTGATTACATCAATCGATGGCGTTCTTTGAGTCTAGATTGCAAGGATAGACTTTCTGAAATATTTGCTGTAGAAATGTGCATCCAAGGCATGCATTGGGGACTTCTGTACATCCTTTAAGGGATAAAGCGCCGAACGTTTGAAGAATTAGCAACTCGTGCACATGACATGGAGTTGAGTATCTCTAGCCATGGAAATACAAAACCTCCCATTCTTGAAGAAAGAAAAGAAAGACGGGAAATAAGGAAGACTGACAAGAATGCAAAGGGTAATATTAAAGACTCAATGAATATCAACCCTGCCCCAGTCAAAATCGCGACAAGAAATGTGAAGGCCAATGAGAAAAGACCTGAGGAAGGCCAACAGCGTGAGATGCGTCGCTCATCACTTAAGGAATGGGAACAAAAAGTGTATCCTTTCCTAGATGTCGATATGCCCGAAATGCTAGAACAACTGCTCAAGTTGAAATTAATTGAATTGCCAGAATGCAAACGACCAGGAGAGATGGGAAAAGTTGATGACCCGAACTATTGTAAGTATCATCGCATCATAAGCCATCCAATCCAAAAATGCTTTGTTCTTAAAGAACTCATCATGAAGCTAGCCAAGGAAAGGAAAATCGACCTAGATTTCAATGATGTTGCTCAGTCAAATCTTGCTACATTTTCTTGGATGTTACCTAGTTACATGTCTCCAACTACTAAGCATGATGCAAATACCACGCTCATCCAGTTCGGTTCTCTAGAACCTGTTCAAGTTCAGCTCTCGCAAAAAGCATCTGATTATAATGCAAATGAGGATAGAGGGTCAACGGCAGATGAGGAAGAAGGCTGGATGATGGTTACTCGCAAGAGATGGAAAAAGAAACAAGCATTCCCTCTTCATCTGATCACCCAAGAGGCTAGAAAAGCACAAAGCCAGATTCAGTCTTGGTCAAGAAGAAGAAGTAATAAGAGGCAAAGAAGACTGGGAACAAAAATGTATGACCATTCGGCACAAACCCAAAAAACTCGAAAGCTCATCACATTGGAAGAATTCTTCTCCAAAAGATTCTTACAAAATGATTCAGTAGAGGCCGTTCACATAGTCTCTCATCACGAAATCCATGAGGATGTAGACCATGGTGGTCCAAATGAGACTTCGTCATCTTTAAAGGAACTCCAATCTCAGGATAATGAAGTCGAACCCTCGCAATCCTCCACCTCACCAAAAGAGGTGCTCACCTAAGTTCTTGAAAAGCCAAAGATGTACACCCCTTATACCAGTACGCTTCAACAAGCACAGGGATGTTACGCATGCTCTCCAGACTTAACTTTCACTGACGAGGATCTGTTATTAGGCTCTAAGCCTCACAATCGTCCACTTTATGTCTCTGGTTATGCTCGTGAACAAAAGATCGATTGTATCCTCATTGATGGAGGTTCAGCTGTTAATATCCTACCAAAAATGACAATGAGACGACTTGATCTTAATATGGAGGAATTATCACATAGTCGTTTGGTCATTCAAGGTTTTAACCAAGAAGGACAACGCGCAATTGGCATGATACACTTGGAATTAATCATTGGAGAATTGACAAGCAGCGTTTTGTTCCATGTCATTAATGCCAAGACAACCTACAACATGTTGTTAGGACGTCCATGGATCCATGGAAATGGAATAGTGCCGTCAACTTTGCATCAATGTTTCAAGTTCTTTCAAAGAGGAATAAAAAAAGTCAATGCCGATTTGAAGCCCTTCGCTGAGACTGAAGCTCACTTTGCCGACGCGAAATTTTATGTAGAAGATGATATTCTTAGTGAAGTCCTCCCGGTTGAGATTCCGTCCATGGAAAGCAAGCAGGGTGAAAAGAAGCATGTTGAATTCATCACTAGAAAAAATATTCCTTCCCCAAAGGAAGGTCCAAAATATGAGAATGATCATTCTAGTGAATCTACCAGTAATTCAGTAAAAGCAGAAATTTCAACTCCTTCCAATAACCTTCCATTCCTCCGTTATGTACCATTATCACGCTGCAAGAATGGACAATCACCATTCACGGAATGCCTTCAATCCACAGAAAACATGGGAAGGGCTCCTGCAAAGCTCACAATGGAGGATGTAGCTGTATTGAAAGAAAATCATGTCATGCCTTTAACTTTATCCACAAATCCTTTACCCTCAAAGCCACTAAATGGATTCGTGAGGTCTTCACAAAGTCTGACAGAGCGTGGTATTCTACCAAATGAACGGACGAAAGAATGGTTCGATCCAAAGGCATATAGGCTGTTAGCCAGAGCAGGCTACAACTTCTCAAAACAAGGGAACCTAGGGAAACTAATTCCAGAAGCCACCGGAGAAGAAATGCATGGCCTTACCAAAACACAAAGGAAACTGCGGCTTGAAGGGCATAGAATTCCCATCCCAAAGACCGGATTAGGTTATACTTTAGAACAACTGACTCAAATATGGATCAAAAGAAGAAGCAATGCTTCAAGTTCCCAATACATAACAGTGGAGGTTGGCGAAGGTTCAAAACAAAGAGAAGATCATTCTTCATCGCGCGTCTCAGTGTTCGACCGCATCAAGGCCTCATCATCACGAATCACAGTGTTTGATAGGTTAAGTACAACTTGCTTAACACAAAATCGAGACACTCTTTCTTGTAAATCAGTCTTTGATCGGTTGGGGGCAACAAAAAAGCCTGTTGATAGTCATCCTCAGAATTCAATAAACTTTGAGGTTCAAGAGGAGAAGAAAGCTAATGATGAGATCCACAGTAACATTCCTTCACGCATGAAGCGTAACTTTACTCTAGACATTAGCACTGAAGGATTGCTCAAAGTCAAAAGGCGAACGATTGTACACACTGGACAATCATTTGTACACAATGAGCAAATTGAAGAAGTATCATCCTCGTTTCATATCACAATAGAAGAGGGTACACTTTCAGATGCCGAAGCAACCAATGAAGAGGTTGATGAAGCTCCCCCAGCCTTGGAAGATGAAGTACAGACTACAGTTGATGAACTTAAAGAGATCAATTTAGGAACTATTGAAGAACCCTGACCAACTTTCATCAGTGCGCTTCTCACTCCTAAAGAAGAAGAAGAATACCTCAAGCTTCTAAGAGAACATAAAGATGTGTTTGCATGGACTTACAAAGAAATGCCTGGGCTCGACCCAAGTATTGCCCTACACCATTTGGCGGTAAGGAAGGGCGTATGCCCAGTTAAACAAACTCAAAGACGCTTTCGGCCGGAGCTTATCCCTCAAATAGAAACTGAGGTCAATAAGCTAATTGAGGCAGGCTTCATTCGTGAAGTACAGTACCCGAAATGGATTGCTAACATTGTCCCTGTAAAAAAGAAGAATGGACAAATTCGGGTGTGTGTTGACTTCCGTGATTTGAACAATGCATGTCCCAAATATGATTTCCCATTACCCATCACTGAGGTCATGGTTGACGCCACTACTGGTCATGAAGCTTTATCTTTCGTGGATGGTTCTTCAGGTTACAACCAAATTCGAATGAATCCTAAAGATGAAGAGTTTACAGCTTTTCGTACTCCTAAGGGCATTTACTGTTACAAAGTGATGCCTTTTGGACTAAAGAACGCTGGTGCTACTTATCAACGGGCTATACAAAAGATCTTTGATAATGTACTTCATAAAAATGTGGAGTGTTACGTCGATGATCTGGTAATTAAAACAAAAAGAAGGGAAGACCATCTGGCAGATCTGCAATCTGTGTTCAAACGCCTAAGAAAGTATCAGCTTAAAATGAATCCCCGCAAATGCGCTTTTGGCGTAACATCTGGGAAATTTCTTGGTTTCATTGTGAGGCACCGCGGTAATGAAATTGACCAGTCTAAAATAGAAGCTATCCAGAAAATACCAGAGCCTAAGAATCTGTGAGAACTTAGAGGTTTGCAAGGAAAACTAGCCTACATACGATAATTTATTTCGAACTTGGCTGGTCGATGTCAACCTTTCCATAGATTGATGAAGAAGGATGTGCACTTTGAATGGGATGAGGCTTGTAGTAATGCTTTTGCATGCATCAAAAGATACCTGCTTAATCCTCCAGTCTTAGGTGCTCCTGTCCTAGGAAAACCTTTGGTGTTGTACATTGCAGCACAAAAAAAGTCTTTAGGTGCTCTTATGGCACAAGAAAATAAAAAGGGGAAAGAAAGAGCCCTTTATTATCTAAGTCGAACTCTCCATGGGGCTGAATTAAATTATTCTCCTATTGAAAAGATGTGTCTCGCTCTTTTCTTTGCCATAGGCAAACTGGAGCACTACATGCAAACATATACAGTCCGTTTAATAGCAAAAGCGAACCCAATTAAATATGTCCTCTCTAGGCCAGTGGTTTCGGGTCGTATAGCTCGATGGGCAATCCTGCTACAACAATATGACCTTGCATACGTCCCACAAAAAGCTGTCAAAGGACAAGCATTGGCAGATTTCTTAGCTGATTACCCAATTCCATCTAATTGGGAGTTCTCTGAAAATTTCCCAGATGAAGACGTGTTTTTCATTGAAGTAATGCCACCATGGATGATGTTTTTCGATAAGGCTGCACGTCGAGAAGGAGCAGGGGCAGGTGTAGTGTTTGTTTCTCCACAACGGCAAATACTTCTATACTCATTCTCGTTAAGCGAACTTTGCTCTAGCAATGTAGCTGAATATCAAGCGTTGATTTTTGGTCTACAAATGGCCATTGAGATGGGCGTATCGCAACTTGAGATCTTCGGGGATTCCAAATTAGTTATCAACCAAATCTTGGAGCAGTATGATGTCAAGAAAGAAAACCTTATCCCTTATTGCAAGTATGCGAAGAGGTTGCTAGCAAATTTTGTGGCCATCACATTGGAACATATACCAAGAAATGAGAATAGACAAGCTGTTGCGTTAGCTAATTTGGCTACTGTCCTAGCATTATCCCAGGAAGAGACAGCCAAAATTGCTGTTTCCCAGAGGTGGGTGGTACCTCTCTTAGAAGAAGAAGAAGAAGAAGAAGAAGAAGAGCAAGCCAACATCATTTCTGTATGCCTTATTGAAAAAGAAGATTGGCGACAAGCAATCATTGGATACCTTCAACATGGAAGACTCCCGGATGATATACCCCACAAGACTGAAGTACAGCGAAGGGTTGCCCGATTCATTTACTTAAAGGACACTCTCTTCCGCCGTTCCTTTGATGGTTTGTTTCTCCGATGCTTAGGAGAGGAAGAGGCTAAACAAGCCTTAGAAGAGGCTCATTCTGGAATATGCGGTGCACACCAATCAGGTCACAAGTTACACTACAGGATCAAACGAATAGGTTACTATTGGCCTACGATGGTGCAAGATTCTTTGGAGTATGCTAAGAAGTGTGAAGCTTGTCAGTATCACGCAAACTTCATCCACTAGCCGCCAGAACCTCTACACCCGACTGTAGCTTCTTGGCCTTTTGATGCGTGGGGACTTGATGCAATAGGGCCATTACCAAAGTCGTCCGGTGGCCATTTGTACATCTTGGCTGCAACTGATTACTTCTCAAAGTGGGCGGAAGCTGTGCCTTTCAGGGAAGTGAAGAAAGAAACGGTAGTCAATTTCATTCGAACTCACTTGATTTATCGGTATGGTGTCCCTAGGTATATCATAACTGATAATGGCAAGCCATTCTACAATAGGTTAATGACGGAGCTATGTGAGAAGTTTGGATTTAAACAATACAACTCCTCCATGTACAATGCCCCAGCAAATGGATTAGTTGAAGCCTTTAATAAAAGGCTTGGCAGTTTGTTAAAAAAGGTGATATCCAAAACAAAGCGAGATTGGCACGAAAGAATCGAAGAAGCATTATAGGCATATCGGACCACATTTCGAACGCCTACTCTAGCAACGCCATATTCTCTTGTTTATGGAGTAGAAGCTGTCCTTCCTTTAGAACGCCAAATCCCATCATTACGGATTGCCATTCAAGAAGGATTGACTGAAGAAGAAAATGCCAAGCTCAGATTGCAAGAATTAGAGGCACTTTATGAGAAAAGGCTTGAGGCCCAACAACGTCTTGAGTGCTACCAAGCTCGTCTTTCAAGCGCATTCAATAAAAAAGTTAAATCACGATCATTCCAAGTAGGTGACTTAGTCCTTGCCGTTCGAAGACCTATCATCACAACTCATCGTACAGGCAATAATTTCACTTCAAAATGGGATGGACCTTATGTTGTGCAAGAAGTCTACACCAATGAAGCCTACAAATTGATTGATCATGAGGGTGTAAGGATCGGTCCCATCAATGGGAAGTTCCTCAAACGCTTCTATGCTTGAAAATCCAAGATTGCTCCCCGGTAAGAGCTTAAACTGCCCACTGCAGCGCTGCAAGGGTACATGATGTCTTCCCATTGCCTTTGAAAGCGCACCAATAAGGAGAAATTAATCCCACTCTATGTCACCAATTGCTAGTGTGGAGTAGTGGTTGGATGCCCATGTCGCCCTTGAGGCCGAGGTCTCGGGTTCGATTAGTGGTGATACCCATTATTACACACTGAGCCCCCCTTTTTGCAAAAAAATAACCAAAAAAAAATAACAAAAAAAAAAAGAAATAACAAAAAAAAATGAAACAAAACAAAACAAAGAAAAAAATCATAAAAAAAAATCATTCAAAAAAAATTTTGTTGAACTACGTGATGACTTGATCCCTCTCCGAGGTACGTAGGCAGCTTAGTACTTGTCATTAAGTTCAGTCACATGAAGAAAAAAAAGAGATATTGCCAGTCTAGCTTGAAGAGTTTCCAACGATCATCAACATGTTTTTAAGGTCCCTTTGGTTAGTAAGGCATTGCTTAAAGACAGTCAACTGTTCAATAGGATGATCAAAGATCGTTATAGCTGGAGATGAAAACTAAAAGAAATCTGCACGGTGTTACCTATCTTCTATGGACATTCTCCCACATTTTTGAAGTGTACTTTGCATCACTTATCTCCTGGGGGCATCTTCTTGTACCTTGCAAGTCTAAGCTACATCGTCTCTCTTCCAAGTTATGCCACTTCATAGCTCTGAAATTTGAACCACTTCATCTCCCTTCTGAATGGTGTCGTTTCACATCATATCTCTGAAATCTGGACAACGTCAAGAATGATAATAGATCATGTATCTGGAGTCTGTGTTGCATCACCTCGCTTTTATGGGCATGTTTGTGCAATGTTGAATGCTTACTGGCATATTGACATCTTCAGGGTTTTGTTTGCATTTCCTTGCATCTTCAACGTCTTGTTGGCATCTCTGAAATCTTGATGTCTGAGCTATGTTGCCTCTAAAAATTGGTGTAACTTCAATAGGAATGCAAGTGCTAATGTGGAGTCTTGACGCAACTTCATGACGAAAATGAATGTTGATGCGACTTCAGTGCAAATGATGATGCGACTTCATAGCGGATGTAGGTGCTGATGTTGCTTCATGGCAAGGATGTAAGTGTTGACGTAGCTTCATGGCCAAGATGAATGCTGATGCGACTTTAGTGCAAATGATGATGTGACTTCATAGCAGATGTAAGTGCTAATGTTGCTTCATGGTAAGGATGTAAGTGTTGACGTAGCTTCATGGCCAAGATGAATGCTGATGCGACTTCAGTGCAAATGATGATATGACTTCATAGTAGATGTAAGTGCTAATGTTGCTTCATGGCAAGGATGTAAGTGTTGACGTAGCTTCATGGCCAAGATGAATGCTGATGCGACTTCAGTGCAAATGATGATGTGACTCCATAGCAGATGTAAGTGCTAATGTTGCTTCATGGCAAGGATAAAGTGTTGACGTAGCTTCATGGCCAAGATGAATGCTGATGCGACTTCAGTGCAAATGATGGTGCGACTTCATAGCAGATGTAAGTGCTAATGTTGCTTCATGGCAAGGATGAAGTGTTAACGTAGTTTCATGGCAAAGATGAATGTTGATGCGACTTCAGTGCAAATGATGGTGCGGCTTCATAGCAGATGTAAGTGATAATGTTGCTTCATGGTAAGGATGAAGTGTTGACATAGCTTCATGATAAAGATAAATGATGATGCAACTTCATGGCAGATGCAAGTGCAAATGTTGCTTCATCACAAAGGGGAAGTGTTAACGTAGTTTCATGGCAAAGATGAATATTGATGCGACTTCAATGCAAATGATGGTGCGGCTTCATAGCAGATGTAAGTGCTAATGTTGCTTCATGGCAAGGATGAAGTGTTGACATAGCTTCATGGTAAAGATAAATGATGATGCAACTTCATGGCAGATGCAAGTGCAAATATTGCTTCATCACAAAGAGGAAGTGTTGACGTAGCTTCATGACAAAAATGGATGTTGGTACGGCCTCGATACAAATAAAATGGCAAGGTAACTTTGTGGCAAAAGAAGAGTGCTAGTGCAACTTAATTGCCAAGACAAAGGCCAGTACGATTTCAAAGTCAAGTACTAATAACAGCATCATTGTATCAGGAGTACTAGTGATAACATTGTTGCTTAGATGGCTGACGGCATGAGAACATCAAGGATGGATATTGCTAAGAGATTGTTGTTGCAAGGCAAAAATTTGATAATATGGAGACAAACATCACTGTAAGAACGTTGAATTCAATGGAATGCAAACTCGCCAAAGAAAGATGGACGTCAGGCTAAGAATGTTGATGAAAAGCTTGATGCTAAAGCCCAAAGAACAAGGAAAGCATGCTGCATAACAAAAACAAACAACAACAAAGAACTTGTCAGAAGAAAATCTCATGGCACATCTAGACAAAAAAAAAATCTATAAAGAGAGAGAGCTCCAGTTTTAATCTCTAGTCTGTCAAAAAAAAAAAAAAAAGGTTAGTACGAACCAAGCAAAAAAAAAGAAAAAAAAAAAGAATGAAAAGAGACATTAAAAAAAAGAGAAGAGCGTAATTTCTCTACGTATTATGTTACTTACTCTGGAGAATATGCTGATACAAATTGAGGCATGCTTCAGGAGACTTTATATAGAAAATTTCTGAGATAACAGACAAAAAAGGATGAGGCAAAGCCATCAAGTGCTACCACCAAATAGATTGTTTGAAGTCAAACTTTACGACACAAATGCACTCATGTTGCCTAAAAGAAAATGATGCACTAGCCCTAGGATAAGATTCTAGCCTGCACATTGTTCAAAAGTAATTGTACTGCCAACCTTGAAAGCAGAGATATTTGCTGATTCACCAAAGACAAATACTGTCAAAATCAATAGACAAAATGGCAACGAGTTTAACGATGCTTGCATTTTCCTCATTTTCCTCTTTTGGATTTCTAGCAACTTCCGACAAGATTTCACAAGAAATTAATCCACAGAGATCTTCTAAAGATTTCGAGCTACCAGATTAAAAAAAAAACCAACCACAATGGAGTCACAACACGCCACCATGCGCGGCCACAAAACTCCAACGTCCACAGGATTTCTCACTCAAATCTATGCAAATCCAAGAAACATTTCACAAAACTGACACCATAGGAGTCTTTTATGGCCTAAAAACTACAAAACCTGAAAATTTCAGGCCCAGAAATAGAGACACGCGCCGCCAGAAGCTTCGGAATGATGTCCCTCTATTCCACGCGCCTCCACGCGCCTCCTTGGGTTCCTACGCGCCAAGCTCCAGTGCTACGCGCTCCACGCGCCAAGCGCTGACGCGCGCGCCTAGGCCCATGACGTCATGGATAACGTCATCACCCACTACGATCTAACCCGTTTGTTCAGGCCGACCCGATTCGACCTGTAGATCCTGACCCGGACTGAACAGCCTAAAAAAAAAAAATGAGGGCCTTGACTATGGTTGACTTTGACCAAAAAGTCAAAATTTTCAAGACAGACCTGGCCACTCAGTTTTTCGAGTACATTCCGTTTTTGCGATCCGTTTCTTCATTCGAAACTCGAAAATCGTGCAAACAGCCTAATTTCTAAAAGATTGACTTTTGCACAAATCTTGACCAAAAGTCAAAAATAACAAGAAGGACCTATCTTGCCTAATTTTTCGCGTAGATTCTGATTTTGGGGTCTATTTCTTCATTTGAGAATCCAAAATTGCTCAAATGGTGTGATTCTACAATTGTTGGCTTTAATGTAAACTATGACCAAGAATCATGATCCAAGCAAAGCTTGTCCTATTCAGATTTTCGCAAAGATTCTGATTTTGAAATTCACTTATTTGTTTTGGACTTGGAAACCAACAAACTGACCCATTTCTCCGAAGTACTAGCAATGTCTGAAACTTAAACTCCCAAAATCAAAATTGGAGATTCATCCATTTGGTCCGGATTCCTTCAGGGTTATCCTCCATACTTCATCAAGACTTCTCTTTTAAAGGGCAGATGAACTCTCACAAATGTATCCTAAACTGGGAATTGCTTCAGGTCATCAATTCAGCCACTCCCGTTCGATGCCTACCAGTCTCCAACCTACCGTTCCCATTCGGTGCCTACCGTTCTCATCTGCCGTTCTCACCAAAAATTCCTCATCCGCCATTCTCAACTACCTATCTACCATTCTTCGTCTCTTCGCTATAAATAGAGGGTTCGGATTCATTGAAACTCATCAAGAAAAAAAAAAAAAACACACTGAATCATGAAATGAAGATTCGCTTCTTTCAAATTTTCAAACCTTCATTCTTACAGCCATTTCTCGTTATAGCCTCATTATTCTCAACACCGAGCAACCAACATTGTTTCATAATCAGTTTGAAATTAACCCTCTCATGGCTCAATAGAAATCCTCTTCACAACATCATTATAGCTTTGAGATCCAAACAAATTTTGTTTCTCCCCCTTAACGACCACATTTGTTCATAAAATTATACATGACAAGGTCTGCATTGTCGTTCCACGCTTCCTCAGATTTGGTTGACCGGGACATCTAAATCCAGCAGAGACACCTGTTCCTACCCTCATGGCTCTCGTAGTCTCTCTCCAAATGCTTGGTCTTCCAGCAGAAGCAGCGGTTCGGAACAAACAGCAACTTGGTTGGTTTCTAAGACCAGAATCACAAGTTAGCTCCATCTTTCATTTTTTTGTGCTTTTCCAACAAGCGACAATAGATGAAGATGGTAAAAAGTGTTGGGGTATCCTACAGATTGTCTTCCATCCAACACTTACGATGACCACCAAGGTACCAGCTCATCAGAGATCAGCCTTTGGGGCCGGTAAATGGTCGCCAAAGCCTTATTCCATGTCCCCACCAGTGTGGAACCCAAAGGTCATCGTCGCTGGTACCTCAGAACACACTTTTCTGGAATTACTCCAACTTAAATTCCGCTTGAAGTATTTTAGAAAGTACTTTTCTGAAATTACTTCAACTTAACGTCCGTTGGCATGGTCCCATCACACAGGCGCATTCTACGACTGGCCACCGGACCTCACTCAGTATGCAGTCGGTCCCATATCCCATGGTGTCATGTGTTTCACCCATTCACTTAGCTTCATCCCCGTCTTCTTCACCACCCAGCATGCAGTCGGTCCCATATCCTAAGGTGTACTTCCCAGAAACACCTACACTAGAAATTCCTTGACATACAAGGCCAGCTCCATGGTTTTGTATGTTTCACACAGTCACCATCTCTTTTCCGTCTTCATCGTCTTCTTCTTTTCACAATCTCCACCAACCCAGAATCATATGCTTGTGAAATTACTTCAACTTAACCTGAGTGATACAATTACACATGCACATTCAACCACTTTCCCACATGTCCTCGCCGTGATCCAAAATAGACTCCTCCGAGATAACTTCACCAGGAGTTCTTAAAAATGTGAGACCAGCCCCATAACTCTGTATGCTGTACCCAGCCAACATCCTCGCCTTTTCCCCATCTTCTACACCCTGTGATCACCGCCAACGATCTAAAATACTCTTCTGAAATTACCTCAACTTAACCTCTGCTGAAATGATTCAATCTTGTAAACACATCCAACTTCTTGCAAATAACTTTCAGCCTCACCAACCCACTCCAAGTACCATGGAACACTCTTTTGAAATTACTTCAACTTAACCTCTATTAAGAAGGCTCGGTCATGCAAGTGCATTCAAATACAAGCAAATCCCTTTTCGGTTTCATCAAAGCCTTTCATGTGGGTGGGTCTACTCTTCAGAAATTACCTCATCCTGCTGAAAGCTTCACCACCTTCAGGTACTTCACTTAAAGAGTCAAGTGTAAAAATTCGTTTTCGAAACTCATTCCCGCACCACACTCTGAAACTATGTGCATGAATGAGTCTCGAGGGCTCATTTGTAGAGAGGGAAAATTCCCGACCTATCACAAGCTGACACGTCATACTATCAAGTTCACAAAATACAGCTAATTATAAAGCATCATGCATGGCTGCTAGGTTTTGTTATCAATACTCAGAAACCAATAGAAATTTGCCAAGTGTCATTGAAGTAAACCAATCACACATCAGCACATGTAAGTGATGACACAAGCAGACCAATCAGGCTGTGACATATGTCACCAATCAAACTCTGCCACGTGTCGCTCACCTACCTCCAAACTCCTATAAATAGAAACCTTCCTAAGGCATTTGGGAGGAGAAGCCATCTAGAGCATAAGCAGCATCAAAGAAGATTCAGAAGCACTCAGAAGTACAAAGACTCTACAGGAATCAAGCCTCAGCGCCTTTAAGAACTTCAAGATCTTCAAACTCAAATGCAAAGAACATTCAAAGTAGAATCATCCAAGCTGTCAGCTTAGATCTTGAAGTTTGCTGGAATCAAGCTCAAAAGCCTCCAGAAACCTCGACAAACCATGAATCAACAAAGCTCTACGGATTTAAGCCTTTAAAGCACCGAAGAACTTCCACCACAAACCTTCGAAGATGAAGAACACCTTCAAGAATTTCAAGAACTTCAAACTCAAATGCAAGGAACATTCAAAGCAGAATCATCCAAGCTGTCAGCCTAGATCTTGAAGTTTGCTGGAAATAAGTTTAAAAGCCTCCAGAAATCTCAACAAACCATGAATCAACAAAGCTCTACGGATTTAAGCCTCTAAAGCACCAAAGATCTTCCACCACAAGCCTTCGAAGACGAAGAACGCGCCAAGAACACGAAGAACGCGAAGAACAAAGGATTTCTATCAAGCTCATAGCCAGAGATTCCTTGTAATTCTGTTTCAGAAATCTTCGATCCATTCTTCAGCCAAATTAAAGTATATTTGGTGTTCGAATCAAAATCACATCACCACAATTCCAATCAACAAAACGTTCAAAGAGATCGAATCAGAGGATTATTCTTTTGTAATCACAGAGAATTGTACCACATATTCATCAATACAAATTCGCATTTGTGAAACTATTTTACTTGTTTGATTTATTTCGAACTAGAAATTTAGTTGTCTACACTTGCCTTTCCATTTTAGGGAGAGAACTAGAGAAATGTGTCCCTTGCTTAAAATGGGTTGCATAGAATAGTTTTACTTAATAGCACATGTGACATGTGACAATATGTAAATTCAAAAAACTTATAATATATAAATTTATGTTCAAAAGAATCAATATTTATTGAATTTGGTTAAGATAATCAATATTTTAGAGCTCAAAGTTTTGTCAAGAAGGTATCCATGATGTTAATTACTCTTTGGATAACCCCTAATCTATTATCACAAAATGATTTCTAATAAATCCAACATTTTATGATATTGCTTAAAAGCAGATTAGTCACTTCTTTGTTGATAAATAGTGGAGTACTAATTAATGGAGAGAAAAGGAAGACAAAGAAAGGATACCTTAAAAAAAATTCAAAAATGATAAATGCAAAATACTTTGATCATATTCTAGAATCTAGAGAGAGAAACAGAGATGTAAATTCGTGGTTTGGACTACTGGTGGGTTGGGTTTTATTAGGCCCATTCGGTTTTTTTTTTTTTTTTTTTGATTGAAGCCCATTCGTTTTCTATTTATTTATTTTGACAAAGTAAATTCCAAAAGCTTGTAATGCACTAGCTTGGGCTTTTATAAGAAACGCTAAAAGGATGACGTTGTTCTGAGCAACACAAGCCTACACATCTATGCTTTTGGGCCAAATCACCCAACCTTGGCATGGTGTTCAGTACCCCAAATTTGCTCTAGACACAACCAACCCCTACCTATATATAATTATGATTATTATAATTCTAACCAACAAATAAATCCACCACCCTAAAAAAAGACAAAAAGAAAAAAAAGAATTGAGCTTAGCACAACATGACAGACCAAGGCAATAAAATGTGTTAAATGTTTTCAGATGATGGTGCATAAAAACTAGGTCCATATGCTGATATGCATGTTACCTTTATCTAATAGGTACGGTGGTTTCCATAAAAAAATAAAAAATAAAAAAATAAAAAAAATAAAAAAAAAAAAGAAAAAAGAAAAGGTACGGCGGTACCAATATGGATGAAAGAGTTCAGGTCTCGGCCCCATTGGGAGTTTGGGCCTATTGGAGCAACATTGTGAAAGTAAAGTGTGAGGTACACATTGTGCAGAAAACATTTACTCAAGCAAGCCAGCTTGATCAACCATCAAGCGGATGGCACTGTGTTTTTTTCATCATCACTATACGTGCTTAGCAATTAGCCAAGAATAAAAGAAAAAGAAAAAAGAAAAAGAAAAAAAAAAAAACTAAGATATGTTATCAATGGAATCCATCCCCACTCATGAACCATCCCAAGAGAAGATGGACTGATAATTAATCATGATAATTATGCAGTTTGCTTGTAGATTATAGATATATCCACTCAGGAACGAGGTAAAAGACTTTATAGTTCAGTATCAATCATAAAATCATTGATCAAAATTTACTAGTATTTGATAAGTCTTATTCAACTAATGAAGAGATGTATGATGGTTCTAATAAATGAGATTCAAATCAATTTTATTATTTTGTTTACTTCTTATATTCAACAAAATCTAGGGATGATTAGCCTAATGAACTTCTAATTTATTGTTTAAATAGAATGTGACAAACTTGATCTAAGTAGTAACTAGTAAGTAATCCAAACAAAGATTTCCTAAATACTCAAGTCTTTTATGTCAACTGTAATGTATGCTTGGAGCATTCCCATCAGTCTTTGTATAAATGTGTATAAATGTGCAAAATGAAAAAAGTCACTAGTTTTACATATTTTGAGCAAAAAAAACACCCACATCAGTGGGTGTAAACTCATGTATAATTGCAAGTTGCTACAGTAACCGTGCAAATTTCCACGGTTACTGTAGCACGTGTATATAATAAAATAATAATTTTTTCTCTCATCTCTCCACCGGACTCTCACATTCCTCTCTGCACATCCACAGCACAACTCTCTCTCTCTCTCTCTCTCTCTCTCCCTCATCAACCTTTTCTTCCTCTAGCTTCCGCCGATCGCCCCGCCGCCGATGAGAACGAGATCACCCCGATGAGCTTGATCCATCTTTTTTTGCCTTATCAATCTTTTTCTTTTACTGGTTTTCTTTGGGATTCTGGTGTGATCGGCTTGTGTGGATTCTGGCGTTGATCTTGTTGGTTGGTGGGAGCCGGCGGCGTCGATCTTGAGAGAGAGGGTCGCTGATGAAGGTGGCTGTGTGGGTTGTGTTGGATGAAAGAAATGAATATTTTATTTGAATAAACGTGTATAATAGACAAACTGATGTGGGTGTTTTGTAAAAATAGGTGTGTAAAATAAAAAAAGTAAGTTTTAGACGTATAAAATGGAAAAAATTTTCCACGGACTGGTGTGGATGCTTAGACACGTACTTTAGTAGGCATTTATCTTTTTCTTCTTTTGCTGGGCCGCCATTTACAAACCAAAGGCACCAAGAAGGACCTTTCTTAATTAAAGGTTTTAACTGAACTCATAATAACCACATATTAAGAAAGAGCGCTTAAGAATTGCACATGGTAGCTGGGAGAGTTCTGGGCCCCTTGGTTCTTCTTCACACTAGCTCACACTTTAACCTAACATCATCATGGTAATTATGGTACATGGGCTTTTAGACTGTTTAATGTTGGCTATGACATGTGGAGTGCTGGTGAAATCATTCCATATAGACTTGTAATAGTCAAGCTTTGAGGGCCCAGTAATATTGTTATGTCATTTTCTTCATACTTACATTGGAATAGGAGGGAAAATGGTGAAGAGAAAGAGGTCTCCAAAGTAATGGGGGGTGGGTGAGGTTAGACTTAGATATGACAATTTTGATTTTTATCTTTTTAAGTTTCATAGAAGCTCCAAGCACAAAATGGTTCTTTGTTGCTTTTATCCTTCAAATCCTTGGTGTTTTTTTTTTTTTTTTTTTTTTTTTTTCAGAAGGATGATTTCTTCTTTTCAGTTTTGCAGAGAAAAGAGATAGAATTATTGATGCCTTCCAATTGGGCGGGGCCACATTTTAGTTACCCAATACCAACATTTACAGAGTCACGTTTACAACTTAAAGAAATGTATATACGAAGCAAACTTTTTAAAAGATGGGGGGGGGGGGGGGGGGGGAGATAATTATGTCTACCAAAAGTCTAAAATCAAATTGTGATGGTAATTAGGTAGTTTTTTTTTTTTTTTTTAAGAGAGTTTAAACCTATGATATCCGCTCTTGATAGTAAATTAATTGCAAGAGAAACATGCCTTATTAGCACCACTTACATCAAATTTAATCAGGTTGATTCATAATTAGTGATATGACCTTACTATTGATTATTGTAGTCAAGTAATTCCTTTTTCACCACAAGAAAAGGGAAGCTACTAAATTGCATAGAGGAAAAAAA
Source organism: Lithocarpus polystachyus (assembly GCA_033629205.1). Classification (NCBI taxonomy): domain Eukaryota; kingdom Viridiplantae; phylum Streptophyta; class Magnoliopsida; order Fagales; family Fagaceae; genus Lithocarpus; species Lithocarpus polystachyus. Next base: position 21,907,081 of record CM066173.1, on the reverse strand, counting down.
AAAGGTATTAAGGTCCAATATGTTTTGGGATAATTTTTTTAAAATGATTTCTATAATTTTCTTTTTTAGTTTTTACTTCTTGATGTACCTGAAAAATATTAGTCAACAGAAAATATTTTTTGTATTCAATGATATTTTGTATTAAAATGTCGCGACAGGTTTTTTTTTTTTTTTTTTTTTTTTTTTTTTTTTTTAAAGCCACTGCTTATAGGGATGGTAAAATTCTTCACTATGCCTTGTGTGGATTTTCCTCATCTCGAAGAGGCAACAAGGCAATGACAAGTGTTGCTTTTCCCACCTTGAATATGTATAAATATTATTTTTACTTAATATATTTTTAAATTATTTATATAAAATTTTATTTTTTATACTTGTCTTTTATTTTTTATTATTGTATATTATATTACTATCCCCCAACACACACACACACACACACACACATGCACTCTCTCTCTCTCTCTCTCTCATATGTCAAAACCACCTTATTAGAAATATAAAAATACAACAAACCCACTCCACTCTACTCCACTCCCACTTGGCTCAAATTTTCCCGTCCTAAAGACCTAGGGTAGGGAAGGTCATGTCTAGTCCGACTACATCTATCAGTTTTACCTTCTTTTTTAACTCCTTTACTACACCACTACCACCTCTCTTATCCCCACATCACCTACAAGGCCACAACCACCACCACCCACCCATTGTCACGGGTTTGACAATTGTTACTTCGAACATCAATCACCAACCATCGATATCAATAATTGTCAACCATTGGCTGCCACTAGGCCCACCCTTTACCTAGTCATTGCCACCCCTGACCACTTATTGCCAATCACCATTGTTCGTTGACCATAGTCACAATCGACCACCGCCTATTGACTATGGCCATTATCATCAATCATCTGTAATTGTCACTACTACTGCCACTTCCCACAACTACTACCATTGACGGAACTGTTGGGTGCAACCAAAATGTTAGATAATCATTTTTTGAATCACAACCAAACAAAGAAAAACAAATACTTTTTTCTAAGATTATTTTTTATGGGTTTGGTTTACCTTCATTATTTTTTTAACTAGAATCTCTTTTTGTTTTAATGAGAAACTACCACATCACTCACTAATTAAATAAAATGTGAAGATTAAAACTTACTACTACTTGCTATTGTGTATTTAAAACAAAAGGAAATCTCCAGTTAAAAAAGTACTAAAGATAAGCCAAACCCATTTTTTATTAAAAAAAAGTATTTTACTCTACATTCCACACTACATGGGAGGGAAAAAGTTACCGTTCAGCATTAGCAGGTAGTATAAAATCTCCATTCACATTGGGTTACACAACTTACAAATTTGTTTATTTAAATCGAGGACCAACCAGAATTGTTCACACCCTAGAGTTGATTACTTTGTTGACACCATGGTAACTTCATTGGGTGGTGGTGACGTTAGTGGTAACTTCATAAAAAGCAACCCTACAATTGAAGATAACATAAGAATCATGATGGTCTCTCGAGTCCTAAGAGCATTCCCATCAAGAATTCTAAAATTTTTAGCATTTAACACTTCAAAAACCTACTTTATTCATTATACAATCCCACTTTAAGATACATCAAACATCAAAACTTCTATATTTTTTACCATTTCATTTAAATAATATAAACTACTCATTAAAATAATAATAAAACAACTTCACAAAAATCTACAACAACCAGCCAACCCTTTCACCATCCCTACCACGACTCTACTTGCCATAACCACCATTGTAGCAATCACAACCCACCATAGCCACCACCACCACAAGTCACAGCACCACCGTGGCAACCACAAAACAATTCTGAAGGTGAAAAGCACTATAGATAGAACAAAAGCACTATATGTTTTCCTTTCCTCCATTTTCTCGGCAAGTAAACAGAGATTCAAGGAAACTCTGAATGTGAAAAAGAGAAAAAATTGAATGAACCCCATTATAATTGAACCCAAAAATTAATACATTAATATCTCAATTTCCAATTTTGATTTTTCTTTCCCTCCATTTTCTGGGAAACCAAATAAAGAGTAGGATTAATGAAAAAGTAGAGCATGAAAGAAGAGACAATAGAATGAACCAGCGCCATTGGATCCAACAAGAAGGAAGCGATCATTGGAGGGAAGAGAGCGAGAGAAATCTTCGATTAAAGGAGTGGAACTCGGTAAAGGATGACCCACGAACAGTCAGACCCACGCTCCGACCCACGAACAATTAGACCCACGCTTCGATCCACGCTCACTACTCCTTCAATCCATGCTCCAAACCAAAAACCCACGCTCCGACCCACGACTCCTTCGATCCACGCAGACCCACGAAGAGAGAACAAAGAACAGAGAACAGAGGAGATAAGAGAGAACGGGGGGAGACCATCAGACCACATCGGACCCATGATTATCGGACCACCATTGCCGAACCAGAACCATCGTTGGACCAAAACCATCGCCGGATTACATCTATTGGGAGAGAGAAGAGAGAAGGGAGAGAGGAAAGAGAAGAGAGAACTGAAAAGTGAAAACGGAGAGAGAACTGTGAGAATAAAAACTATTTTTTTTTACAATTCAGGCTACAGTGAGCTTGTATTAATACAAGCTCACTGTAGCCGTATGCCAAAACTTTTAGCATTTGAAAGCTTTGATGGAGTTACTTTTTTGGTGTTTTGATGCTAAAATTTAGCATATAATTCTTTTAGCATCCTTAATGGGAATGCTCTAAGACAGCCGCTATACATCCTTCTAATCCGCATGACCCAAAAAGTCCTTAGATTACAAATTTTTTATTGTTTTTGCTTTGTTATAATCAACATCCTTGATCACTGTGGAATGTGGATAAAAGATGTTTATAAATTTTGAAATGTAGACCATCATACTTTCCGATTACCGCACTAAATTTCCATACCTTCTCTTCATAAAGTTATTTAAGTGTCCGTTTGGTAAAAATTATTTTTGCCAAATTATTTAGCTTATTTTTGCTACTATTCATAGGTCTCATTGCACTTTTTGGTACTATTTACGGGTCCTATTATACTATTTCAGCTGACTTTTACCTTTATCTATAGTACTTTCAACAAAAAGTTTTTAGTTTTAAGAAAATAAGCGAATCCCAAACGAGCCCTAGTGTACTATATATTCCCTCTTACATTTCAACTATAATATTTTCACAATAAATTTTAAGTAGTAGGTTATTATCAATTATTATTAAGAGAAATTACATTTTACCACCCTAAATTATATCTCATGTTACACTTTACACCTTCAACTTTTTGAATGCACGTTTTGCACCTTAAACTATGACCCATGTTACATTTTACACCCTGCCATTAAGTTTGCTCTTAACTTGGATGAAAATTCAAAATTTAAGGTGCAAAGTGTAATAAGGAGTATAGTTTAGGGTGATAAAGTGTAATTTATCTTTTATTTTTAAAGCATTGAGAAGAGGGGCAATTAGATATTTTCACATGGTGTTATATTTTTCCATCTAAGTTAACAGCAAATTTAACATTGGGGTGCAAAGTGTAATAAATGTCATAGTTTAGGATGCAAAAAGTACACTCGAAAAGATTGGGTGCAATGTGTAACATGAGATATAGTTTAGGGTGGTAAAGTGTATTTTTCCCTTTTTATTAATAGGCTTAAAAGTAATTTCAATAATATGTTCAAATTAGAACTAGTAACAACTTAGAGCACTAGCATCTAAGGATGCAAAAATAAACTTATTTTGCATCCTCAAACACCACTTTATTTATTTTATCATCCCATTTTACAACTCATCTTATATCCTAATTTTTATTTTTACATACATCTCAATAAAATAATATAAACTACTTAATAAAATAATATAAAGAAACTCATTTCTCTCTCTTCTCCCATCTCTCTTTCCTCTCTTCCCTCTCTTCTTTGTCTCTATCTCTCCAACAACCACTACATGAGAAAGAGAAGCTCAGCCACCCACCACCTCACCACCACACACATCCCAACAATCACAAAAATAAATAAAATAAATAAATCAGCAACCCCTCCAACATTGTTAGGACATATGTGTTTCACTTGTTAGGAACATATGTCATTATTTTATGTAATTGGCTAATCCTTTGACAAAATGCACTTACTTATATTTGGGTAGATCTAAGATGTTTTTAATACTTCAAGAAATAAGGTTTCAAGATCAAGTGTTAAAGTCATGCAAGTCTGTCCAAGAAACAAGCTGAAGAAGTGTCTGTCATTAAAACTCGACAGCTAGCATCTAAAAAGCTTAAGAAGCTGTTCCAGCACCCGTGGCTCGATAGCTGCTATCTGTCGAGGTTTAAGAAAAATAGAATTTCTGATCTGTTTTCTTCCAATCTGTGAATATGTCTTTGGGCCTTCTTTTTTCATAACCTTAGATATATAAAAGGATTAATTTAAGGGCTATATCAGGTTACACAGCCAAGAGCAAAAATTGCATAAGAGCATAATTCCTTAAGTGTGACTAGAAACCTAGTTTGCCCTAATTCTTGAAGAAGCTGCTGTGTTTGTACGCAATAGGGTTTTGTGACCAAGCAACTTCGTGATCTTCATGTATTGAAGAACAGAAGAACTTTACAGCCAACATCTTTCTCTAGTTGGTGAATCAAGTCGCGTACTGGGATCCGCGTAATTGGTTAGTCACGTACTAGGAGTCGTGCAATACAAGAAGAGATTGTCATTACAGAACAAGTCCAATTGGGTATTGGAGTAAGGGTTCAACTGTAGGTTGGTATAAGGTACTGAGATTCATTTACTTGTAACAGCTTGTTGTGATAATAGTGGATTCTCGGGAGTGGTGACCTTAAAATCACCCGGTAGGGTTTTTGCCATATAGGTTTTCCCCATTTATAAACAAATCACCATGTCAATATATTTTCCGTTGCATACTTTAGTTAATTGGTGATTTTTTTGTGTTACCACGCGCTTTGCATGTTAATTAACTTAATTAATTCACTCTGCTAAATTAATTGGTTAATTTATCATAAGAGGTCAATACATTTTTGGCCTATCAAACACCATACACACACCACCACCACCTCCAACACACAAAAACCCATAACTCCACCACCACTAAACCCATAAATCCACCATGAACCACCACCAACAACAACCAAAGCAACCCCAAAACCCATTAAACCCACACCACCATCAACACAACCAAAACGAAAACCAACACCATCAACCCACTACCACTAATCACCAAACTTATCTCAAAAATAGAAAAAAAAAAAAAACCACCGATGAGCAAACCCACCACCACCACCGATCTACACGAACCTAGACCCATTCCACGTACCAAATCAACGAACCCAAACCACAGCACCTCTACGGACCCACCATGTTCAGCCATTGCTGATCTACACAGAGCAAGGTTTGAGAGAGCTGATATGAGAAAGGGAGAAAGAGAGAGTTGATCTGAGAGAGGGAGAAAGGTGAGTTGAGACTGATGACTGAAGAGAGAGAGAGAGAGAGAGAGAGAGAGAGAGAGAGAGATGATAGAGACTGAGGAAAGAGAATAGGGGTTTTTTTTTTTTTTTGGAGAGAGAGAGACAGAGAATAAAATATTTATTTTTTGTTTTGCATCCTTAGACTCGTTGTTCACAGTTGGTAAATTTTTTGGGTTTTAATTAGTTCAATTAGTAAAATTTCTTATTCGATTATGGTTTTATTCCCGCTTACACCAACGGCCAGGTTAATCGTGAACCGGTCACTGGACTGGTTCTGTAAGCCACGGTTTAGCCATATCATTATTTTGATAAAAATTGATAAAAATATGATGTGGGCAAGACTTGAACCTACTCTCAACAAGTGAATTAACTTCTCAACATGCAAACCATTAGGCCACACACATCTTGTTGGTTAGGAATGGAAAATTAATAAACATAAACCAATTTATGTTTCAAATATATTAAAAACTTAAATGACACATTACGGTTTGATCTCGATTGAACCTCGGTCCGATCTCAAAAATTTTGAACCTCTCCCTTTTTCGGTTCATTAAACATTCAGGGTTTCAAAACCATGACCATAAGTTGAAACTTTTCCTCTAAAAGAAAATTTTGTTGTAAAAATGTTATGGATGTAACATTTTTCGTGGAGAGAAGTAGGAGTTGGAGTTTGGTCACCTTTTCCTCTTAGCCTCAAATGGACCTTGGTTAAGGTTCTTGTAGCATCGGGGAGAAACTGTAGCTGCTTTTGTAAAGTCACTCTCAAAGGTTTTCTAGCATGACCATGTATACCCCAAGGGGTCAGTGAAAATTCCCCCTCACGTGAAGAGCCACGCTTTTGCTGGGCAATTAATTTACATAACGTTCTTTTGGTTTCTTGCTTGCTTTTGTAATGATGTCACCTTGTAATAAAAAAATAAATGTTTCCCAGAACTTTAACCTTTAAACCTTATTATTTTTTTACTGAAGTCTTTTTTCCCTGAGATTCTTAAGGACTTATAAGTATTTCATAGTTTTGGCCTTTGAGAGTAACTGAGTAAGGGTTTGGTATTTTTATAATTTTCCACTTCAATAAAGTTCAATAATATTGATATGCACGTGATTTCAGGAGAATGTATTTCATATAAACACACACACAAGAGAGAGAGAGAAAGAGGTTCTAACACAAAAACACACTACAACTCCACTCAAAAGACATGATAATTTTTAACGACATGATAATTTTTTAACTAAGTAAGGGTTTGGTATTTTTATAATTTTCCACTTCAATAAAGTTCAATAATATTGATATGCACGTGATTTCGGGAGAATGTATTTCATATAAACACACACACAAGGGAGAGAGAAAGAGATTCTAACACAAAAGCATACCACAACTCTATTCAAAAGACATAATAATTTTTAAAGGAAGGTGGGGTAAGTTATATTACACACAACATACTCTCTTAATCAATACGAGACAATTACCCATTCTTTTTAATTAATTGCACATTACAATACAAATAGAAAAATTAAAGGTTCAAATTATGTAAGGCTCTTCCTCCTTGCTGAACTTTAATATTCACTAGCAATGATTAAAAAGGTCCCTTGCATGAAGAGTACTTGCTCATGGGCTAAAGGATAAGTGGGGTGCCTGCTTTAACCCAAAAATTTATGTGGTGAAACTTTGGCACTTGCCTACAATTTACTCAATAGTATCAGAACCGTTGGTATAACTTGCAAGGAAGAGTGGTTGGAAGAAAATCCCCCACCTGCTGCTGATGCATTGTATTTTGATATCTGCAATTTGATGAATGAATGAGATTGTCGTTGACTTCAAAAAAAAAAAAAAAAAACTTGCAAGGAAGAGTGACATATATAGAGTCTCTAAGCCTAAGGAATCACCATGTGATTCTATCTAAACTTACAAGTCACCCAACATCTCTCTCTCTCTCACACACACACACACACGCACACACAGCCGATTTGCTACACATCCTATCATCTGTCATTTATCTCTAAACAAACTAACAAAGCACTATCTATAACTTTTCTGTTGACTAATATGTTTTCATCATATAGTTAACTAACAATCAAAGATTTCAAGCTTGCCGCCTTATCTGTCAGGCTGGTGATTGAAGACCAACTTCTCCAATTGATTGGTTTATACTTTTATATATATATATATATATATATATATGTATTCCACCAAACAATCCATATTTTTAAAAATATTCTTATCCCTTATTCAATAATTCAACTTCAACATGTCTTTCTCACTAGAAGAATCCAAAGAATTACACTTCACACTTATTTGGCATTAGAAAAACATTAGCAAAATTCCATTCTATTATAAGTTTATTTTCTATTAAATTAATAATAATAGTTGGACAATAAGTTTCCTTTCTATTCTGCCCTGTAACAATCAATTATTTAATATTCTTACATAATAATCTCATAAACAAGCAATATCAGACACTCATCTTCTTTTAAAAATGTGTACATTGAATTCTATTTACAATCATATGACCAAAAAAGCTTTCCTAATAAGTGATTGGGACTTCTTATAAAGTTATAAACAATACATAATTTGAATCATGTTAGGGGCCAATGAACAAAAATGTTGTATATATTATTAGCTCAAGATTGGTGCTATGCATGCTTCCAATTGTTGAACAGGTAAACTTTTTTGGACGTTTTTGTGTATAATTGAAACATGCATGATATAGATCCCATGGAGGATTTGAGGCATATATTAAAGGGTTTTTAATTTTTTAGCAAACGATGAATATAGATTGGCATTTCTTCGAATAAAGCAGAAAATAATTCTGATTAAAAAATCAAAAGAGTAATAATTTCCTTTTCTTGGTTATAATTTAGTTCACGTTTTAAGTTGCATTAGCAAACCATTATTGAGCCATGTGCATCAAGTATAAACATTTTGCTTGGTGGGCACCTTCTGCAGACCCCCAGCAAATGATATGATTGAACCATCTCGAAATCAATAATCATTTCTCTTTCCTCAACATGCACTAGATGCATTTCCACAGTAAGGGACGTAATTAATGATCAGGGCAATTGTGACCACAAGGATTTATTGTGATTAAGTAGAAAAAAGCAAAAAGAAAAAAAAACAGAGCTTTTTATTATTATTAAAAAAAAAAAACAGCTAAGATATCTTCAGCTATGTGTCAAATATTTATTATGGCCACATGCTATTATTATTGTTGTTGAAGATGCGTTAGTTTCTAGGACTGCGCTGATTATTTTCCATTTGAAAAGTGTCACTTTATCTTTTAGGTTTTAAATCTTGATTTGTTTATTATTCTTAATGTTTTCAATGGTGAAAATGATGAGATAGTAATAGTTATATAATGAAACTGATGATGCTCGAAAATTAATAGGTTAAATGCTCTGGATTTTAATGATGGTTGAATGACATGAAGAGGAAGAAAGAGACTATCGAAAGTGACTAAGGTGAATCGACTAAGAATCCTCCGGTAATTAAGTCAGTTTTCTTTCTAGAACACAAATATAGTAAGTGGATGAATAGTAGAGCATACCTTAGTTTGGTGAGATTTGGTCCCTTTTATAGAGAGTTTGGAGTAGGTCTATTTGTTAAGTGCCATTAACATTATGGGAGATGTGTGGACTTAATGGGGCGAGTGGAGTGAATTTCGGGGAATCTACCCCACGTTCCCAGATAAGGATTAGTGTCTAACCATTTGAGATTGCGGAAAATATTCAGAAATTTACTAAGTGTTTATTGGTCATTCATACCCTCTCATAGTATGGACGATCAGGTTCTCTCTGGATGGCCAAATTCTCTTTGAACGACTAGTGACATGCTTGGACGCCCTTATTTTATGTTTGTGGTGCATATTTATCTTTTCGCCTTTTTGAAGATTGTTTTGGACGCTACTGGTCTTGGACGACCATTATGGACGAAATGATGCGAATCTCAATCGATACGCTTTGAGACCCAACAAACAACATTGAAATATTTGCCCAAGAAAGCTAAAATTCAAATTTTTGATAGAACCCTGACCCAACGTTTATAAGAAAAACGCGAACCAAATGTATAAGTAACAGACCTCAACCTAATGATTATAATGGAATCACAAACCGAAAGAATAAAGTTTGAACGCCACAAGGAAGAATCC
>CM066173.1:21869965-21892465 GCA_033629205.1 Lithocarpus polystachyus | reverse complement strand
TCCTCACGTAAATTAGCAATAACAGTATCTTGCCTGTCCAACCGATCCCAAATCTCATTAAACATTACGTTCATGCGTTCAAATTGTTGTTGCATAGCTTGCAACATGATAGATGACTATGATGAGAATCAACAAGCATTCAAGGATCCATTATATGTTCCAGTTGGGCCTATTACTAGAGCAAGATCTAAGAAGATCAAAGAAGCACTTAATGGGCTGATTTAAGAGATTTGGGTTGATTCTAACGTAGAACATTCCAGGCTGGGCCCAAAGGAAGATAAAGGCATTTTAGGAAGATAAAGGCATTTTAGGAAGATAGAGTAATGTCTATATTAGTTAATAGACATTTTTCCTATTTTGAAACTTCTAATTTCAGACCAGATCTATCTTAATTTTAGGACTTTATTATTTAGAACGTTTTTTTTAGATATTTTCCAATTTTGGATCTGCTATTTTCAGACCAAATCATCTTTTATTTAGGATTTTATTATTTAGTATGTTTTTTTATATTTTCTACATTTAGTCATGTCTTATAAATAGCATGCACTCATTATAATAGAGAGGATTATTGAATAAAAATCAGAAAAGGTGAGGCTATGCTCTTCTCTTTGGTTCTTCAAGAACTGTGAACTTATCAGGGTTTCTTCCTTGTGGCGTTCAAACTTTATGCCTTCGGTTCGTGATTCCATTATAATCATTAGGTTGAGGTCTGTTACTTATACCTTTAGTTCGCGTTTTTCTTATAAACGTTGGGTCAGGGTTCTATCAAAAATCTAAATTTTAGCTTTCTTGAGCAAATATTCCAATATTGTTTGTTGGGTCACAAAATGTGTCGATTGAGGTTCGCATCACGAAGACTACTTGTTGTTGATTACTATCAAAAACTAATCTTGAGTGGGTAAAGTAACACTTTTTTAAACCACGTGTAAGTAAAATTAAAATGGTCCAACTCACATGTGGGTAAAGTGTTAAAAGTTCTTTATCTTATTTTGGGTGTTTCACTTTATGCTTCACCTATCATAACTTGCTAAATCTTTTTTTTTTCCTTATAAAAATAACCAGCTTTTTTGGTAAGAAAAATAACCAATGTTTGAAATGAAAACACACACACACACACACACCACCACCACCACCACCACCACCACCAAATGAAACACATAGCAGACTATGATTAATGGAATAAATGAAACAGCACATACATTTAGATTAGGCTAAAGTATAATTTTATCTCAGATAAAAAAAAGAAAAGAATTGAGAGAGTTATGAACCAATGGCCTTTGAAACCCAAATTCAACATGAAAACTAATAACTAGTAAAGTTTCTTGAGCAATCATGAGAAATAGATGTCATACGTTGAAACCCTCTAAAAAAAGTTTATTTTGTGAGTTCTATAGTTAGTTCAACTTGTAAGTCTCTAATAGTTGAATAAGAAATTTAAGTTCAATCCCCGCCTATACAAGAAATCGATTGATGTCTTGATCTTATGATAAAGAACATAATTATCAGAAGTAGACGTCATAAGTTAACTCTATAAAATAAAATAATAAAAACACTAAAACAGTCAAAATTATTTTTTTTCCTAAACATACTTATAGTCAATTCCTCAATCATAATTTATAAATCATGCCTTCTTGATGGTTAATATATGTATTTAATAATTGGATAATTACAACATTAGAGGGTTTTTTTTTTAATCTTAATTTTCGTGTGAATAGACTTAACATCTTTCCTATTTTTTAATTTTTTTTATAACTTATCATAAAATATGGTGTATATCCAAATATATATATTTAAAAAAAAACCATTTTTCCCCAAAAAAATAAAAACTTATTGCCATTGTTGTCACAAAAAATAAAAAATAAAAGAAGAAGAAGAAGAAGAAGAAGAAGAAGAAGAGTGAGGATATATACCTAGTCTATATTCATGAAATACACGTGTCCATCCAATTTGGAAAGAGGAATAAGTTAGCCGCGTGACCAATCAGGACGGTCGCTTTCCCACCGCCCCTGACGACATTACCTTTTGTCTATCTGAAAAAGAAGACGACACCGTGTCATACTCGGCTAGTACAGACGTTTAAAGGGGTTCTAATTTCTAATTAGATTTTTTTAAAGGAATATATATATATATATATATATATATATATATAAAAATTGAATGATTTTATCATGTTATCGATAAATTGAATGATCTTATCATGTTAGCTATCATTATTAATTTGTTAAAATCCAATTCACACATTTTAAAAATTTTACTTTGGATAAATTTTTTTAGAGAACCATAATATTGTAGAGGTACCTTGGATTATGACATGTGGAGTGCTAAAACATGTGAGTAGACAATGACTTTAGAGGCATTTTTGTGATTTCAATATAACCGTTAATCCTAATTTTATATAACAAAATAGTAATGTCATGTTTTTTATTAGTCCAAAGAGGAAGATTAGCTCATAAAATACATGTCTCGAGGTGTTTTAACATGTTTGAACTTGTTGTGAAAGCAACAATTTATATAATTTTGTATTTGAGTTTGATAAGTCAAACAATTGAAAATTTTATTTTATCTTAATCATCTTCGCTTAAGTTAGGAAGTCTCTTCTCAAAAAAAAAAAAAAAAAGTTAGGTAGAGTCTCATAAAAAATTATATAGTCTCTTTTATTATGTTATTATAAGAAAAATATCATGCAATTTTATTTTTATCTTAATTATTTTTTTAGATTGCTTATCAAATTATGACAATCAACCTGGAATTTTTTTTCTTTACAACAATTAGGAGACCCAAATTGCGTTCATGTTTATCCTGGGAGGGAGAACTAGGTAATGCCATTGACATTGAGTCTTAAGAGTTAAGACTCTTGACAAGCGGTGTTGAAAACTAAGTAAGAGTATATTTGGTAGACTGTAATAGGTGTTGTAATGTAATAGTTATTTCTATGGTTTAGTTATTCTTTAGTTTGATTATGTTTAAATAAGGAATAATTCTTCTTTATGAATAGCTATTCTTCAAAATGAGGAATAACTATTCCTCTTTAAAATATTGTATTAGCTATTTCTTGTAAGTGCAATAATTTCAAAACTTAACATATTTTCAAATAAACAAAATTTCCATATACATCTAATAATTATAAAAATAAAAAATTATAAAAAATAATACATATCACTCTTAAATTTAAAAATAACAATTTTTAAGGAGATATAATTATATGGGTAAGAAATTTTCTAAAATAAATGTTAAATTTCATTCTAATGTTATAACTTACAAACAAATTAATGAATAGGTTTAGTAATTACATTACAACACATTTTATTCCTAGTAATAAAGATTACAATTCTTATCGTAATCTTCATTCAATGTAGCAAACGTACTCTAAGTTTTATTTATTCAATTATCAAGCCTTTTTTGGAATCCTTTGATTTAGATTAACAACTAAGATATTAAGAAACTGTAAAAAAATAAAAGTATTGGGAGGTCTTTGGAAATTTTGGTAACAAAATCCTCCTAAAAATTCATGCACAAAACCATAATTTAATTAGTAAAAACATGTAGTACAAGGAAAAACATTTTTGAAATCCTAACCAAAGGGAAAACCTAGTAATTTCGAAGCTAGAAAGTTTTTAAATTTCAAAAAAGAGTCTTATAAACTTGCCAAAATAGTAAATAACAAAACCAAATTGAGGAAATAATTACTCCTTCCTATCAAAGAAAAAAAAATCATTAATTGCAAAATCACCTTTCCTTTTGTATTTTAGTAGGTTTTGTGATTTTGTCTCCGCCAACCTTTTTTGTTTTTGTTTTCTTTCTTCTGTTCTCAGGCAGCCCCACATGGTACCAAACCACAACATAAGAGCAAAGCAAAGCAAAACACAAACTGAAAGAGAAACAGAGTTATATTAGACAGAGACAGATACAGAAAGATCCAACTTAACATGGGTTGAGAATGAAAGAGGAAAAGCAGCTGAAGGTGCTCTTGTAACAGCTGCTAATCCAATCCAATCCAAACCAAATAAAACCCAGAATATGATTCTCATTAATTAGCCTTTTCATCTCTGAATTTGTCAGCTTCAGTTACAATATCCATGCCCATGCATATCAGTTTCAGGTAACTATATATATATATATATATATATATTTTTTTTTTTTGTGGCTCTTTGTATGGTTGATTCTCTTGCCACTTACTAAAATTTTAATTTTTAGTTACTGGGTATTAGAAAGTTTGTTACTTTACTTTTGGATTCATGGAGTTGTAAAATTGATGATGTTTTCTAAAGGTTTTTGTAGTTTATCAGGTTGTTCTGATACCTTGTGCATGGTCATGACTTTTGTGGATTGAACAGATTTCTAAACTTATATTCTCTGAAAGTGTTACCTTGTGCATAATCATGTTTTTTTTTTTTAATCATGTTCTCACAATTTATATGGTCTGTGTTTGATCAGGTAGTCTGAAAAATTCTAAAAGGTAGAAGTTACTTCTTGTACATAATTTTTGGACTCGGGTCCAATTGATCAGGTACTATGCTTGCTGATTCTTTTCATCCTAGTTCTTTGGAACCTGATCTCGCATACTAATTGTGCTGATTCATCTGAAGCTGAAGTGTGGTTGTTATTTTTTTGACTTTTGTCAATTTTGTTGAATAGGTACAAAGAAGCAAGAAATAATCCTGCTAATAAATATAGATTGGGTGCTTTATATCTATCTATATCTTGTTCTGCGTTTTGTTCCATTATTTGGAATTTACTATCTGGTTTACAATTGGCCTGAAAGTGAGTTTCAAAAGTGGTGGTGATTTTGGCTGGAATCATGGCAACCCTATCCCAAGCTGATTCGAAACGCAAGTATTCTTGGTGGTGGGACAGCCATATAAGCCCTAAAAATTCAAAATGGCTCCAGGAAAATCTTACAGGTATTGCTTTCTTTGTTATAGGACTTGTTTGCGTTTTTGTTGGACATAATGATTCAGGTACCAGATCTTCAAATTTAGACTTCCTAGAGATCGGTTTATAATGATTTGATACTTCCATTTGGTTCCTAGAAGTTAAAGAAAAGGAAGATGATTGAAAGGGTCAAATAATTTGCGAGACAAGTGTCATTTAATGGTGTTCCCTCCTCCACCCCTTCTCTTCCTGTCTTTTTGAGAGCCAAACAAAGTCTTGCGAGATTATAGTGTGTGATTAGTTCCTTTAATTGAACAAAAAAGCTTATCAACGTTAACATTTTTTTTTTGTTCAAAAAATGTTAACACATTTAAATCTCTTGAAGGGATTTGTGCAGGAATTTACTTATTATAATGATGTCTTACTGCTATCTCAATTTTGATGACAGAAGCATATTATTATTGTTTTCTAATTCCATTTCCTCAACTGAGTGTGTTATGTATGTGGTGCAAATGGCACTGAATAGTGTTGTGGTTGCTTTGGATAGCATTATATGGAAGGGCAGAAGTGTGCTTGACACTTGTGAGTAGAGAAGTCGTTTGCTCTCAGTTGAGCTCTTATATCATTTTTCATTTTTTACTCTCCTCTCTAGCCATCAACAATGCATACCATTTTGCTGAAACACTAGTTCCAAAAGCTTAAGCTATTACGAAGTTTTTAAATAATGCATTTCAAGCATGTTACTCACTAGCACACCCTTAACATAAATCTGATCAATGATCCAAAAAGAAGGTGGCTGCTATTAAGCATGTTCCTGAGGGAATGTGGCTCCTTGAAAAGCTACATACCATTTTGTTCATAGACTTGTGCTAGATTGGTTATACTGTTTGCATCAGTATATCTGCTTTTCTGGCTCTCAAGTGAAGGTTTGCACCCTTAATTGGAACTCTACGTTCTATGTGCAACTGCAAATTATTAGCTTCACTAGGTTATTTTCCTCTACTAGATGAATCCCAAGGCTGATGGCCTCCTTATTATACCTAGCATTGGTGCTGTGTATGTGTGTGTGTTGACCAAAGATTTCCTTTCTGCTAGAACAGATATGGATGCCAAAGTCAAACAGATGATCAAGCTTATTGAAGAAGATGCAGATTCCTTTGCAAAGAGAGCAGAGATGTATTATAAGCAACGACCAGAGCTTATGAAATTGGTTGAGGAGTTTTACCGAGCATATCGTGCGTTGGCTGAAAGATATGATCATGCAACTGGAGCACTACGCCAGGCTCATAGGACTATGGCAGAAGCATTTCCAAACCAAGTTCCATTTGTTCTGGCTGATGATTCACCTGCAGGTTCTGCCAATGAGATGACTGATCCCCAAACACCTCATATGCCAACCCCCGTACGTGCAATGTTTGACCCTGATGAATTGCAAAAGGATGCTTTGGGACTATCATCTCATTTCCATGCTTTGAAGAAGAATGAAGCGTTTACTGAAGAATCTGATACTGTAACAATCAGAAAGGGTTTGAAACAGCTTAATGATTTGTTTGGCTCTGTAGAAGCAGGGAGCCATGCAAAGTTTTCCGAAGGAAAGGCAAGAAAAGGACTCAATTTTCAAGATGAGGAGGAGAAGGAACGAAGCGTGCAAAACAATGGGAGCCATAACATCCAGGCTCGAGTTCTCTCTGAGTCTGAGCGATTGGGTAAAGCTGAGGCAGAAATTTCAACCTTAAAGAAAACCCTTGCTAAATTTGAAGCTGAGAAGGAAGCAGGCCTACTTCAGTATCAAGAGAGTTTAAAGAGATTATCCAATCTGGAATCGGACATCTCTCGTGCACAAGAGGATTCCAAGGGACTTAGTGAACGGGCTAGTAAAGCTGAAGCTGAAGTTCAAACTTTGAAGGAATCCATTGCCAAATTAGAGTCTGAAAGAGAAACCAGTCTTATTCAATACCAGCAGTGTTTAGATAGAATATCTAATTTAGAGAACAATATCTCTCGTGCTGAAAAGGATGCTGGAGAACTTAATGAGCGAGCTAGTAAAGCTGAAGTTGAAGCTGAAGCCATAAAGCAAGACCTTGTGAGAGTAGAAGCTGAAAAAGAAGCTGTGCTTTCTCAATACAAAAAGTGTTTGGAGATGATATCAAACTTGGAAGACAAATTACTACATGCAGAGGAGAATGCCAGAACAATTAATGAAAGAGCCAATAAAGCTGAATGTGAAGTTGAGACCCTGAAGCAAGCACTTGCCAAATTAACTGAAGAGAAGAAAGCTGCTGCCCTCCAGTACCAGCAAAGCCTGGAGGTGATATCTAGTCTGGAGCAGAAAATCTCATGTGCCCAGGAGGAGGCCCGAAGGCTAAATACTGAGATAAACGATGGGGTTGCAAAGTTAAAGTGTGCTGAAGAAAAGTGTCTTCTGCTCGAAAATTCAAATCAGTCTTTACAGTCCGAGTTGGAGTCTTTTGTGCATAAGATGGGGTCTCAAAGTGAGGAACTTACAGAGAAGCAGAAGGAATTGGGTAGACTCTGGACTTGTATACAAGAAGAGCGGTTGCGATTTGTGGAGGCTGAAACTGCTTTCCAAACTCTGCAACATTTACATTCTCAATCCCAGGAAGAACTGAGATCTCTGGCGGCAGAACTTCGGCATAGAAACCTAATGGTAAAGGACATGGAAACTTGTAATCAGGGTTTAATGGATGAAGTCCAGAAGGTCAAGGAGGAGAACAAGAGTTTAAATGAGCTCGATTTGTCTTCAGCTGTGTCGATAAAAAATTTGCAAGATGAGATCTTAAGCTTAAGGGAGACAATAGGGAAACTTGAAGAGGAGGTTTTACTTCGAGTGGACCAACGAAATGCACTTCAGCAAGAAATATACTGTCTGAAAGAGGAGCTTAAGGAGTTGAACAAGAAACACTGGACTATGCTGGAGCAGGTGGAGTCAGTAGGCTTTGACGCAGACTGCTTTGGGTCATCTGTGAAGGAATTGCAGGATAAGAACTCAAAACTTAAAGAGAACTGTGAGGCAGAAAGAAGTGAAAGAGTTGCTCTGTTGGAAGAGTTGGAAATCATGAAAAAACTTAAGGAGAAAAATGCATTTTTGGAGAATTCTCTCTCAGATTTGAATGTTGAGTTGGAAGGTGTTAGAGGGAAGGTAAAAGAATTAGAAGAATCCTGTCAGTCTCTTTTTGGAGAGAAATCCACTCTTGTTGCTGAAAAGGCCATCCTGGTTTCTCAGTTACAGATTACAACTAATAATTTGGATAAACTCTCAGAAGGAAAGAACTTTCTGGAGAATTCCCTTTTTGATGCAAACGCTGAACTTGAAGCATTCAGGGTGAAATTGAAGATCCTCGAAGGTTATTGCCAGTTGCTTGATACTGAAAAGTTTGGCCTGATTACTGAGCGAGAAAGCTTAGTTTCTCAGTTGGACATTTCCAAGCAAAGACTGGAAGATCTGGAGAAAAGATACACAGTATTAGAATATGAGCACTCAAGTCTTGAGAATGAGAGAGAATCTGCGCTTCACAAAGTAGAGCAACTGCAGGCTTCCTTGGATGCTGCAAAGCAAGAACATATCATTTTTTCAAGGTTGAGTGAAACTCGGTTGGCTGCTATGGAATTACAAATATGTGTTTTGGAAGAAGAAGGTCAGTGCAGGAAGAAAGAATATGAAGAGGAGGTAGACAAAGCTGTCAGTGCTCAGATGGAGATCTTCGTCTTGCAGAAATGTGTGAATGATCTAAAAGATAAAGTTTTCTCTCTTTTGATCGAGTGCCAAAAACTCTTGGAAGGATCCAGATTATCAGAGAAACTGATTTCTGAATTGGAGCATGAAAATCGTGAACAACAGGTGGAAGTGAAATCCTTGTTTGAGCAAATAAAAAAATTGAGGATGGGATTGTATCAGGTGTTGAAGACTCTTGGCATTGATGCAGACCGGTTCGAAGATAAGATCAACCAAGATGAAGCTGTTCTAAGCCACATACTGTGCAAACTTCAAGAGACACAAAACTCTCTGTCTAGGAGTTACGATGAAAATCAGCGGCTGCTAATTGAGAAATCAGTTCTTGTTACATTACTTGGGCAACTGAAAGTAGATGGAACAAATCTTGTGACAGAAAGAGACGCCCTTACTCGAGAGTTCATGATTCAGTGTGAGCAGTCCTCATTGTTGCAGACTGAGATCCAAAAGCTTTTGGAGATGAGTGAAGAATTGAGGTTGAAAGTAATGGAGGGAGATCAGAGGGAGAAGGTATTAACAACTGAAACAGAAAATCTGAGTCAGCAGTTGTTGGACTTGCAAAGGGCCAACCAGAACCTGCAGGAAGAGAATTGCAAGGTGCTTGAAGAGAAAAGATCCCTGAGTAAGGAGGTACTTGACATAGGGGATGAAAAACGTAACCTAGAAGAAGCACACTGGGCCTTGTTTGGTGAAACAATGTCTCAGTGTAACCTTTCTCTGATTTTTAATAATATAGTCTTTGAAAAGTTCGTGGAACTGGAAGAGCTCACCAAAGATTTGGTTAAACTTCGTTTCGTCACTAATGACCTAGGAGAGAAGCTAAGAATTATGGAGGGTAAATATGATGGTGTGAAAATGGAAAATTCGGATCTCAAGGAGTTGGTGAATAATTTGGAGAATGAGATTGTATCAGTTAAATCTGCTAGTGATCAATTAAGATGCGAAGTTGTGAGTGGAAAGGATTTATTGTGCCGTAAGAAAAATGAGCTTTCAGAAGCAGAACAGATAATCAGTGCAATAACCAATGAGAAAACAGAGTTGCACAACTTAGTGGAGGATCTGAGGAATAAGTATGATGAGGCTAAAATTAGGGAGGAAAGGTTGAGTTCTGAACTGCAAAAGGGGAGAGATGAGACTGAACTGTGGGATTCTCAGGCTGCCACTTTTTTTTCTGAACAGCAAAGATCCTCCGTCTGTGAAGTGTTGTTTGAAGGAAAGATTCGTGAGCTAATTGAAGCATGTGAGAGCCTTGAAGATAGAAGTGATTCCAAAGATATGAAGATTGAATTGCTGAAAGATAGAATTAGCACCTTGGAATTCGAAAATGGAGGACTACAAGCTCAGTTGGCTGCATATACCCCAGCCGTCATCTCTTTCAAAAATTGCATATCATCTCTGGAGAAACATACTCTTTTCAATTATAAACCTCTCACAGTTGAAAATGAAGAAGCAATGGTAATTTCTATCTATTCTCCATTACTGAAATTTCTGCCCTTATGGAGACCAAGGTCTATTTCTTAAATGCTTCATTCCATTTATTGCCTTATCCTGTTATACGTACTCTATGCATTAGCAAAATTGGATTTACCTTGAGCCATAATATTGTGTCCTGTAACATGTATGAGTTTTTAAAGCTTTAATTGAACTTGCTACTGGAAGAAGCAATGGTAATCCCTTTATAAAAGTGTGATTTTTCTTGTTTGTGGTAGCTCCTACTATCTATGTACCTTACCTCACTAGCATGGCCTTGTCTTTTCTTTTGCTTTTTTATTCAATGAGTTGCTGAGAAGTAGGATTTAGTAGAATTAACCTTCTGATTCGGTGGTCAATTAGGAAACACTGATACTTCAAAATAGCAGCCATATCCACCCCAGACGCCTTTCAGATATGGATAATTATTGTAGGATACTTCTTTATTTATTTTTTTATTATCTCTTTCTTTCTCTTACTTTCTTTCTATGGAACTAAAAACTTAATAATTTATTATTTATACATGTTTTATGCCTCTTAGAATTTGTTGCTTACATTTAAGCTAAAACTTAGTATAATATGTACATCAAAAGATATTTGTATATGTATTAATTGATTAAGGATATGTTTGGTAGACTGTAATAGACACTGTAATGTAATTGATATTCCTATGGCATAACTATTCGGTTGTTTGGTTATTTTTTTTTACAATGAATAATTATTCCTTATAAATAGCTATTATTCAAAATGAGGAATAATTATTTCTTATCAAAAGTACTGAATATCTATTTTTTCACTTTATGTAATAACTTTTTAAATTTTTTTTCTAAAAAGCTATTAGTTACTACATCTTCAAAAGGAAAGAAAATAAAATTTCCTTGTTGTTAATTATTAGTTCTATTTTAAACACCATAAAATAAGTGTATTTTAAAAAATTTGATTTAAAAATGATTTAATTACACCTTCTTTTTATACTCTACTAAATTATGGATGCATATTCAGAATTATATTTCTAAATGGTCACCAAACTAATGAATAGTAATACTTATTACATTCTAACTTAATGTATTCCTTGTAATACTTAATTCTATTTCCATGTAATAATCATTACAGTGTACTAAATGTGCCCTAAATTATCTATACTATATTATATCCTAAATTTTCAAGAATTAACGTATTGCTGTGTTGGTAACTTTCATTTACATATCCCATATCTGTATCGGTGCTTCCTATGTGGCTAATTTTTTAAATTCTAGGAGTTTTAAGGGGCTGTTGATCAGCTGTTGCAGCGTGCTCAATTTTACTGTTAGCTTCTCATTATTAAAAATTTCAGAATAAGGTTTTTCATTACATTGGTTGTATACGAGGGACACCTCATGATGTAGTGTCCCCCCACCCCCCTTTCTTTCCCTTTCTAACTCTAACATGTGATTTTGGTTCTCATGTAATAATGTGCGTGCTTTATATCCCACATGTTTGCAGGATGCTCATTTAATGACTCACCCTATTGCTGAAAGCTATCAACAAAGGGATGAAGATCAAATTTCCATGGAGCCAGATGGATTTTCAGACTTGCAGGATGTGCAAAGAAGGATCAAAGCTATTGAAAATGCAGTGGTAGAAGCGGAGAGGCTTGCGATGCTGGAGCACCTTAACACGAATGCCAAACTAGAGACTGCATTGAGAGAGATTGAAGAGTTAAAATCTCAAAGCCGCTTGTCTCAAGAATTTGTTGTAACAAGCAAGCATATTACTCCATATCAGGTCAAAGAGGAACTTGGGGACAGACACAGTAATGCTCTAAAGCTGGGGAAACAGACACGTGAAATCTCTGAAGCAAGGAATGAAGTTCTGACTAAAGATATCATGCTTGATCAGGTATCTGATTGTTCATCATATGGGATAAGCAGGAGAGAAACTGTAGAGGCTGATCAGATGCTTGAGTTATGGGAAACTGCAAACCGGGATGGCAGCATTGACCTGAGGGTTGGCAAGTCTCAGAAGGTGGCCACTGCAAAACATGCTCGCAATCAGATTGGAGCTGTCAAGGAACACAAGCATTCATATCTCTCTTCAGAATCATTGTTTGAGAAGGAGTTAGGTGTGGACAAATTAGAAATCTCTGATAGACATACCGAGCCCAGTCAAGAAGGGAACAAGAGGAAGATTTTAGAAAGACTTGATTCAGATGCCCAAAAGTTGACAAACCTTCAAATCACCGTGGAAGACTTGAAGAGGAAGGTAGGGATTACTGAGAAGAGCAAAAAGGGCAGAGGCATTGAATTTGAAACTGTTAAGGTGCAGCTGGATGAATCTGAGGAGTCCATCATGAAGTTGTTTGATGTAAACCGCAAATTGATGAAGACAGTTGAAAACAGTTCCTTGTCCTTTGATGGAATTTCTGCAATAGAGTCAGATGAGAGTGGAAATGCCAGAAGGAGAAAAATTTCTGAACAGGCACGAAGAGGGTCTGACAAAATTGGGCGCTTGCAGTTGGAGGTGCAGAAAGTACAGTTTCTTCTACTGAAACTAAATGATGACAAAGAAAGCAAAGGTAAAACAAGAATCAGTGACCGAAAACCAAGAGTTCTGCTGAGAGATTATCTTTATGGTGGGGTAAGAACCAGCCACAAGAGAAAGAAGGCGCCTTTTTGTGCATGTGTCCAACCTCCAACTAAGGGGGATTGAAGCAGTTTAATTTTTTAGACATATAATCAGGATAAAGTAATGAGACTTTAGTTTCATTTCTGTAGAGTTCCATTCATACAGGTGTTTTAGACCTACATGTTTTTACAATGTCTTATAGAGAGGATCAGGTCTTCTTTAGCTTAGAGACCCTGTAGTAAATTTCAGGCCCCTTCTAATTTTACAGAGGCTGCTCTCTTGGGAGCATGGTTCATCGCCGCTTCCTATTATATTTTCTACCATGCATAAATAATCTGGGTGTAAATGAAAATAGTATTTCTCTCAAGGTTGCTGATGTTGTCA
Organism: Lithocarpus polystachyus; assembly: GCA_033629205.1. Taxonomy (NCBI): domain Eukaryota; kingdom Viridiplantae; phylum Streptophyta; class Magnoliopsida; order Fagales; family Fagaceae; genus Lithocarpus; species Lithocarpus polystachyus. The sequence goes on along the minus strand of CM066173.1, from coordinate 21,879,384 downwards.
TGTGGATTGAATTATATGCATTGCACATCTATGTACACAAAAATTAGCAAAACTTCAGCTTGCAATAACTTGAGTTTCTACCATGTGGTGTGCCATTTGAAAGAGGAATTGAAATACTTCTTCTGCTTCGTGAATTTCTGCCAACTCTTTATTAATGTATTTGTTTAACACATCTAACACTTTAATTTCAAATATCTTAATTCATAATTACATTTAATGCATTTATTTTTCAAATTATTTTTTTTAGAAACATTTTTTTTTCAAATTATTAAATTACTACAGTTGTATAACTTATTTGCATTGATTTTTTCGCTAAAAAAATAAACTGCGAAAGTATATTTGTACTTGGAAAAGGCAAACTTTTAAAAAGTTGTACGTATGCCAAATAAACTGAACAAATTGGAGGGAGGTTGCTGGTCAAATCTAATACGGTAACACCCTTTGTTCCTTATTATTTATCTTCGCCAATGAAAAGGAAAATCAAATTTAATTACACATGTGAATTCACTCAAACGATACTTTCACATTTTTTTTTTCCTAATCATTTCACATTCTTAATATTTTATTTTCATCTTTAAAATATGTCATAATTGAAACTAATCTGTTGAATAAATTGGCTATCGACCTCTTTAGAGTTTAGATGCAAAAATCCAGATTTTCCTTTGTTTATTGCTTGGTCAGACCACAAACAGAACTTTTCCAAGTACCCCATTAGAGTAAAACACCTCTGAGATTCTTGCTTTGCAGAGGAGCAACAAATCATCAGCATATAATAATCGAAGAAAATTCTGGCCCACAGGCAGCAGCATGGACAGTCTTCAAAGAGAAATCAACTTCTCTTTTAATCTTTTATAATTAAAAAAAAAAAAAAAAACTTCTCTTTTAATCATTTAGATAAAACTTCAGTGTATAAAATAAAGAGATGGAGATATTGGGTTACCTTATCGTAAAATCCTATAAACCAGTGGAGAGTAGGATTGAAATTTTCTTGTTCATCTCAATCTTAGGCATCAGATGACAATGGTATCATTCTCATTTGCTTTCAATTACTAATAGTTGAGTTATTATTAAAAACTAATCGCAGACTCATGCGATGCATGAGAATATATGATTACTTTGTAATTGTGGTATGATGTATAATTTGTTCTCTTTGAAAATAAAAAAATTTCTAAAATTATTTTTCATCTATCCATCTTTATATATATATATATATATATATATATATATATATATATATATATCATTTTAGTATTTTTTTTGTGTTTGATTGAAATTATTTCTTTTTGAGACTGTCCACATTTTTCTAAATTATATTATGGTATGTTGTGTTTTTTTTTTTTTTTCAAATATATTATTCAAATTTCTAATTTCTTAAATGAGATATTGTAATAATCAAAACTCATCACAAAATTATACTTGATATTTGCTTAAATAGTTGAGAAACACATTCAAATACATATCAAGATTGTATTTTGCTATAAATTCTAATTTTCACTTTCAAAATAACTAAATATTATGTCAAACAAAAATCAAACAAAAGTTATATGATGGAGAGAAAAGGCTTGTGATGGAGAACTCAAAAACACACACAAAATTGTATATTAACCCAAAATAGTGTTATAAAAAAATACAATGATTCATCAACCTAAAATTAAGTTGCAAGAAAGAATAAATAATCGAGAAAGAGAATAATCACCTTTTTCGGGAGAGACCTAAATTAGATAAATTTATAGAACATAATATTAGAAGAAGAATAGTCAAAATATAAGATATAGTCACACCAAATTATCCAAGTCATGTTATGTAATTGAATAATATTTTATTCTTATATACTATTTTTATAATACAATATGATAGCATTTAACAATCAAAAAAAAGAAAAAAAAATCACAACTTAAAAACACAATACCAAAAAGTTTGGAGCGTGAAATACAACCTAAAGTAGAGTTCTAAAGAACACACAAATTCATCAATTTAAAGTAAAGATATAAAACATTAAAAAAATCCACACAAAAAAGGAGAGAGAGAGAGAGAGAGAGAGAGAGAGAGAGAGAGATAGTAGAGTTCTAAAGAACATGGAAATTCATCAACAAAAAGTAAAGATACCAAAAAAAAAAAAAAAAAAACCAAAAAAAAGAAGAAGAAAAACATGAGAAAGAGAGAGAGAGAGAGTAATAATCTTTTTATGTGATAAAAAATGTATAGAGTAAGAGAGAGTAGCATATTTATAGTAAGAGTATAGGGATAAGAATAGTCAAAATAAAAAGAAGATGAAGGGATAAAGGAAGAGTGATATTAGTGTTGATAGTAGTGGAGAGACTAAAATGTAAAAAAAAAAAAGGGAAAAAGTTGGAGAAAATGTAAAAGTAAACTACAAAATTAATAAATAAATAAAAAGAGTCCAAAAATAAGAGAGAAATGATTAAAAATAAATAGGTGATATGGTTGCTGACGTGGCTCAACTAGAGCGTAGTAACAATAAATGCTACGCTTTAGCTTTTAGATATAACTAGTATGTAATCCCGTGCATATGCACGTGTATATTTAAAACAATCATAATTACATATAATATATATATGATTAGAAATCTAATTAGATCTAGACTCTTCAGTTTTTGCCCCCAATAATTCACTTGCCACAAAAATTAACAAATTAGATGGGATACGTGACACAAAATTAAACCCCAATTAAAATTCAATCTAAAATCTAATTAAATTTAGACATTTTGATTTTTGCACCTAATAATTCATTTGACACAACAATTTAAAAATTAAATGACACGTGACACAAAATTAGATTTCAATTTAGAATTAATTAAATTTTCCCTCTGCTTTAGCTATATATACATATATATGTATATATATGACTTACAAATTTGAATGTTTTTAGTTATATGGTTATGTTTTTTATGATTTATTATATTGGACTCCTCGTTTTTTACATTAAATTAACTAATTTGGCACAAAAATTTAAAAATTTATTTTATATGGAACACATGGTGCAAAATTAAACTCTAATTGAAATTCAATTTTTACCTAAATTAATTCACTTGGCACAAAATTCTAAAATTTAGATTAGACGAGACACGTGGCATAAAATTAGATACTAATTGAATTCTAATTTGAAGTTTAATTGGATTTTCTCTTTGCTTTACCTATTATTATATATATAGATTAGCCGCGAACCTGCGTGTTGTGCATAATAATTATTTTTATGGTAGTTTTATTAATTTTTTTATACAATTTAAACTAATTTAATAAAGAGTAATGTATATTTATTTTAAGAATAATCATAAATATAATATAGGAATAATCATAAATCATAAATCTAATAATTTTTGTCGTACTAAAATGAAAAAAATAGAATTTTTCTCAGAAATTCAAAAGGCAAGTTAACGAAAATATTTATTTTTTAATAAAAGTTATTTATAGCATTTTGTGAATTATTAAAACTAATATAAAATTTGAAAATTATTCTTTTAGTTTTAAATAAACTTTCTCAAACTTATTTTTTCTACCTACAATCCAAAACATTGAAAAAAAATAACTTAAAAAATTAATAAAACTTAACTATGATTAATTGGACCAATTAGGAAAACAATATGTTGTTTATAATCTACTAAGGTTATTTTCTTTGCAAAAATTGTAATTTCGTCCACCCAAAACATATTATCAAATAAATAATTATTAGCAAAATCTAATACTTAAATTTCTATATATGTATTGTTATAAAATAATAATAAAATTGTGAAAGATAATATTTGTTTCTCATCCAATAATTTTTGTTTAGCCAACCTATGCTTTTCTCTAAATAAATGGCATTATAGAGTACTTCTAATACAATTATTAAGAGTACTTTGTCCACCATAAAAGATTAAAAAATAAACAAAAAATGATTAAAGTCTCATAGTTTAACATCTAAATTAAGCACTATTAAAATCATGCTCTCAAATTACAATAACTACCAAATTAAATTATCCAAATCATGCTATTTAGTAGAATAATATTATAATTTTATATTTAATCCTTTATAACGCAATATAGGATAACATTTAACAATCAAAAATAGAGAAAAAAAAAAAAACAATAAAAAAAAATAAAACTGAATTGCATAAACCAAAAGTAGATTAAAGAATATAAAAAGATATCAACCTAAAGTGAAGATGCACGAAAAATAAAAAATAAAAATCCACCCAAAAATTGTGTGTGTGTGTGTGAGAGAGAGAGAGAGAGAGAGAGAGAGAGAGAGAGAGAGAGAGAGAGAACTTTTTTTTTTTTTTTGTAAGGAAAAACTATGCATAGAATGAAAGAGATAATCACGAATTTATAGTAAGTGGGTGTGAATAAGAAGAGATAAAAATAGAGGAAGATAAAAAAAAAGATGAATAATATTAATGTAGAGGGCAGTGGGGAGATGAGAAGGTGAGGGAAGGAGAAAAGTTGGAGAAGTAGTGGGGAGATGAAAAGGTAAAGAAGGGAGAAAGGTTGGAGAAGTGTAAATATGAAATAAAAAAATATTAAAAATAATTATAAGAAAATGGAAAGGAAAAAGATAATGATGTAGACGCTGACGTGGCTCAACGTGAGCGCAGCAGCATTAAACACCACGCTTCGGCTTTTAGTATTATATAGATATATATAGATTAAACCATAATTACAGTATGATAGTAAAATGATTGATGAGAAACTTAAGTATCCGAAATCATCCTCAATACCAAAGAAAAGTTATGGCCCCAACATTCCCCAAAAAGTGGGGCAAATAACCAAATCTTGACGATTAGAAAACCAAGTGGCACTTCAAAGAATAAACTGTTTAACTTTTATAATCTTAATTTCAACAACAAAATGTACATGACACCCGATTAAAGAGATTGAACTTCAATCTAGGCTACAACAACACAGAAAGCAGTATTAGTGCTGTAAATAAAGAATAGAATTAGGTTACTTTGACACAGCTTTTTCTTTGCCCTGATGGAAGAATTTGGCTAGGTTGTCTCTCATAGTCCTCCCCAATGGATCAACTTGCTTACAGTACTCTTCTCCATATCCAGGGTCATGATGACCAGACAAAGCAACATCTGGAAGTAAATTATCTCCACAGTCAACCACAATATTGTGTAGTAAACAACATACTAGGATAATGCTAGGCAGTTTCCGCTTATCTGGCCTCCACATAACCTTATTAAGGATTCTCCAACTACCCTTTACCCGTGAGAATGCCCTCACTGCAAGCAACCTTGCGGCCTCATGCAAGGCATTGAATGTGGACATGGAAGCCGAGAGGCCATTACTATCATAGGGGGTTATGAGCCATGGAAGAAGAGGGTAGCCAACTCCACCAACTATAAACTCCCTAATGTCCCCTCCTCCAGGTAAAGTTCTTACACTTCCATTTAAACGCTCTCCACCCTCACAGAGTTTGGAAAAACCAGTACACTTCAATACCCTGGAAACTGTCATGCCTCCAGGCCAACCTGTAACAATATCAAGAAATCTCATTTCGTGGTCAACAATTCCCTGCAATAGCATGCTGTAGTTATTCTCTGGATCACACCAATCATCAGAGGTCTGTACAGCAGGAAGGGTCATGATGATGTGTGTTGCATCAATGGCTCCACAACAATTAGGCATCCCAAAAGACACTTCAAATTTGGACTTGACTTCCTCCATTCTATTGGAATCAGGCCACTTGAGATGATGTTTGGCACGTTCTTCTAGTGCTTCAATGAATCTCCAAGTCACCTGAGAAACTGTGGACTGGCCAACCCCAAATGAAGCTCCCACGGAGACTTGGGACTCACCAGAGGCCAGCCTTCTCAAGGCGATTGCAACCTGTTTCTCAACACTAAGAAGTCTTCCCTCGATGTTGATAAGCCCTGACGGTGGCCTTGATATAAGATCTTCTCTTACAAGAGAACAGATATATTCAAAGGTATTTTTTGAAACCCTGAAGAAATGCTTGAATCCTTCTGCTTCATCACCGGGTACCAAACTACCTGTAAGTTTGAAGTACAGAAATATACTTCAAATTCTAATTCACAAAGTTAAAGTCAAACTACTTATCTCATACTCAAATCTAATATTTTCAAGATTAGGAACCAAATTCATCATTCTACTTCAAATTTCTTACTCAAATACCACTATTTTTATGCTCTATTTTCAGAGTTTCTTAACTCATTAAAAAAAAGGTATCAGTGGCTTACACTCCAGAAATCCACTCTAGGATTGTGCCTAAAACGCTACCCTTTCCTTTCTGAGACATGTCTGAGCTTGTGTTGTGACAGTACTAAAACCATTAAATCACCCAAACTTTAAAGTAGAGTATCGCAAAGTCATTTTGGACCCAAATAACAAATTCCTTCAAATGGAATTTAGCACAACAAACATATCAAATACAGAAACCCATTAATAGTATAACCCAGACCAAAATCATGATAGGAAAAAAAAAAAATTTACCTCAAAATATGAGTGCCCACGAGTTTTTGCACAACAAGCATTATCAAATACACAAGCCCATCAATTCTATAACCTTCACAAAATTCATGATAGCCAAAAAAAGAATATAACTTTACCTCAAAATATGAACGCCCATGAGTTAAATTCCCACTAAAAATGCAGTGAAGGAAGGTAAAAAAGAGTGAGTGAGATCAAAATGAAACCACATTATCAAACACACAAACCCATTAATACTACTACCCTGAACAAAATCATGAAAGGGAAAAAAATTACCTCAAAATATGAATGCCCAAATCAAACATGATCAAATACACAAACCCATTACTACTATAATCCTGATCAAAACCATGGTAGAGTACAAAAATAAGATTGTCTCTCTTCTTCCCCCCCCCCCCCCCCCCCCCTAAATTATGAACAGAACCCCATTAATACTATAACCCTGATCAAAACCATGATAGCAAAAACACACAACTTTACCATAAAATATGAATGCCCATGAGTTGAATTTCTTCTAAAAAAACTCAGTGAAGGAAGGAAAAGAAGAGCGAGTGAGATTAAAAAAAAAAAAAAAAACCTGGGGTTGAAGAAGAATTCTTGCGCCAGAAAGTGTCCCACCAGTCAGACTCAGTGGGTTTGGACTCAACAGGAGGAACCACAGTGCTTATACTTTTGCGTTTCTTCAATTTTTTCAGCTCCCTTTTGCTCTTCTTCGATTTCTTATGCGGCGCCATGGACCACAAGACAAGAGGTTAGAGTGAGAGTTAGGGAAGGAAATAAAATTCAGGAAATGTGTTGTTGGACTTGGACTTGGACTTGGAGGGAGGCAAGAAATTGAGGGAATTTGAAGCTTCTTATTAAGCTTTAATTGAAGCTCTCATTTGATCACTTTCTACTTTTCTAGTGCCAATTTTGGCTGATTAGCACATTTTTTATGAGAAATTGAAAAAATTATCAAAAAAATTAACCATTTTTTCGTTTTCTCATAAAAATTTTTTTAAAATGATTTACTAATGTATGTCATAAATGCATAGTTGGTAAATCCCTAGCTGTATGGTCACAAATTTCTTTTAATCGTAGTTGTTGATGTTGTAATTTCTAAAAAAAAAAAAGAAGGTAAAAATCTAAAATTAACCCTTTAATTTTTAGCTTTTTTTCATTTTAGTCCTTTACGTTTTAGTTTTGTCATTTCAGTCCTCTAACTTTCAATTTTTGTCAATGTGGTATTCCGTTAGAGCTCAGTTAGTTGCTGCCATTAAGGGTGCTGAAACAATGCCATTTTGGCTTCTTCTTCTTCTTCTTCTTCTTTTTTAATTTTAGAATTAAAAGAAAATAAGAAAAATTTGTAAAAAAAAAAAAAAATTTAAAGGGAACAACGACGTCCGTTTGAGAGAAAGGGAAAGCGGAGAGAGAAAGACTGAATCGGTTTGAGAAAGAGACCGATTATGAGAGAGAGACCGAGATGAAGGTGGAGTTCTGATAAAGATCGATTTGCAAAGATTGAGAGATTGAGACCGAGATATTGAGATTGAGATCGATTTAGAGGCAGCAAGTATTCAATCATTGTTTTTATCAGCTTTTAACTAAATATTTGTTTTGTTTTCATAGTTGAAAGATTAGGTATTAAAACTTACATTTATAGGAGCATCAAACGTTGAAAAATTCATAGCTAGGATGTGGTTTTGTTTAGTTAAGTTGTGTGGTGTTATTTTCAGCTCACATGAAGCAACGCAGGAGGAGGCTTTGGAAAAATGACGACCTTCTTGGTCAAGAAATCCATCACCTTCTCAGTGCAGATTAGTCTATCTCGGTCTCAATCTCTCTATCTCTCTGCAAATCGGTCTTCATCTCTCTCTCTCTCAAAATAATCTATTATCCCTAATTTACACAGTTAGGGATTTGGGTGTCATACCATCATGTTCTTCATTCCCCTTAAATGTTTTTTTTTTTTTTTTTACAGATTTTTCTTATTTTCTTTTAATTCCTAATTTTTTTTTTAAAAAAAGCCAAAACGGTGTTGTTTCAGTATCTTTAACGGCAGCAGCTAACTGAGCTCTAACGGAATACCACATTGACAAAAATTAAAAGTTAGAGGACTGAAATGACAAAATTGAAAGTTAGAAGACTGAAATGAAAAAAACTGAAAGTTAGAGAGACAGTTTTGGATTTTTGCCAAAAAAAAAAAAAAAAAACACAATACTCAGATATATCTAAAGCATGGTACTATGTAAAATATGGTTTTCTTTTTTTTTTTTTTTTTTTTTTTTTTTTTTTTTTTTTTTTTTTTTTTGACTCTCACTCTGTCGTCTGTCTCATTGTTTTATAATTTATACTTTCTCTCCTCAATCGCCAAAGCTAGGTAGGAAGTGAAGTTAAAGTCTGAAACTTGAAAGGAGTGCATGCTCTATATGTTAGGCCTACCCAAGGGAGCTCTATTATAATTTGTAAATCTCATTCCTATTAGGCCAGCTTACCCAACTCCAACTCTTTGGCCTAATGGGCTATCAGATTTAGAATCAATCCCACCATTGGATTTGGAGCTCACAAATTACTATCTGTATGGATCTCTCTCTTATTTACTAAAGCTAAATTGAAAATGAATGAAAAACTCAAAAATATTATGCGGGTAATTAATCAATGTCGTAGATCCTTTCTATGAAAGAGACTGTCACAAATTACTATCATTTTTTTCAAATCTTACTATGATAATATATTATAGCATGAGATGAGATACACAATGAGATCCGGTACAAGAACTTAGAAATGTGTTTATTGAGAGTAAACCATATTATGCTAGAATTTAGATATCATATCAAAGGTCTGATCAAGAGAAACATTGTGCCTCAAGTTCTAAAACACCCTTTGTCTCCTTCAACTAAAGGCTTATGTAAGGGCGGGTTTTAGTCCTTTAGCCCAAAAGATATATGAATTAAGGCCCAAAGAGCTCAATACAATGAATTTGTAGAG
>CM066173.1:21824965-21864965 GCA_033629205.1 Lithocarpus polystachyus | reverse complement strand
ACCTACTCCCAAACAACGAAAGCACTTAATATCATGATTATGAGTTTGGGATTCATTTTTACCTTTGTTGACACTGGGAGCTTTATCTTTCTTTATTGGTGGCTTGGTTTTGGACTTGAAAACAGCCCCTTTGTCTTTCCTCCTATTTGACCTCCATGAAGTAGAGGAGCCCGAATTTTGAAACGACCGAGTTCCTTTCCTTTTAAGCTGTCGTTCCACCTTTATTGCTATGTGCACCATGTCCTCCAACTCTACGTAGTGCTGCAACTCCACCACGTTGGCAATGTCTCGATTCAGCCCATTCAGAAACCTTGCCATGGTAGCTTCTCTATCCTCCTCTACGTTAGCCCGAATCATGGAAATTTCCATCTCCTTGTGGTAGTCATCCACACTCCTATAGCCTTGAGTAAGACTCTGTAATTTTTGATGCAGGTCCCTATAGTAGTGACTAGGGACAAACCGCCTCCTCATGGTGGCCTTCATTTCCTCCCACGTCTCAATAAGCCTATCATGGTTTCTCCTTTTGTTCATCATAAGTTGATCCCACCATATAATAACATAGTTAGTAAACTCTATGACAGCTAATTTTACTTTTTTCTCTTCAGAGTAGTTGTGGCACTCAAAGATGAACTCCACCTTCTTCTCCCATTCCAAGTACGCTTCTGGATCATTTTTCCCTTAGAATGAAGCTATCTTTATTTTTATGTTTTCTAGGTTTTTGTCAGTCCCATCTTGCCATCTTGGGTCTCTTCGAAATCCTCTACCACGCCTTTCGCCCCTTCCTGTAAACCTGCTCTCATTGTTCAATGAAACTTGATCCTCTTCATCTTCAAACTCATCCTTGTAGTAGTCATCAGAATCATCCACGCGCGCATGCCTTTCTTGCCTACTAGCATTAAGGGCTCTTTGGGGACGCTCCTCACGCAAATTAGCAATAACTGTATCTTGCCTGTCCAACTGATCCCGAATCTGATTAAACACCATGTTCATGCGTTCAAATTGTTGTTGCATAGCTTGTAACATGATGGATGACTCCTCCCCTCCTTCCTTATTTGATGTTTCACCCTTGGAAGACAAACTTTTAAAACTACAGAGAAATGTTAGAAATAATTCCTCACAACACTCCCTCACGTGTTTGCCCTCAAATTATGTCACTTCCACTCGTGTTTCACTCTTAAATTGGCTTTTTCCAAATATTAGTCTCACACTCTCTTGCCTTTTTCCACTCTTAGCTTTCCCTTTTCAGTTCTGCATTAAACTAATAAACTTAATCAAGAAATTCAACTTGTAGTATTTAAACAAATACCAACGGCAAGAAAATATGACAGAAACACTAAATCAAAGAAAAAGGACAAAAGAAAACAATATCTTGGTCTGAGAGAACTGAAACTAAAAACAATTTTTCTTTTTCTTTTTTGAAGTCTTTTTTTTTTCTTCCTTTTTTTTCACTTTTTTTTTGGGAGCTTGGTGCACGATTTTAACTTAGTGCACGCCACAAAATAAGAACGACGAATAAAGAACTCAAAAGGAACTAGATAAGATGATAATAGGAAACAAAAGATAAAAGGATAGAAAACTGATTTTAGAACCTGTGCTCTGATACCAAATGATGCGAACCTCAATTGACACGCTTTGAGACCCAACAAACAATATTGGAATATTTGCCCTAGAAAGCTAAAATTCAGATTTTGATAGAACCCTGACCTAACGTTTATAAGAGAAACGCGAACCAAAAGTATAAGTAACAGACTTTGACCAAATGATTATAATTGAATCACGAATCAAAGGTATAAAGTTTGAACGCCACAAGGAAGAATCCTTGATAAGTTGACGGTTCTTGAAGAACCAAAAAGAAGAGCAAAACCTTACCTTTTTCTGATTTTTATGCAATAAATCTCTCTATTACAATGAGTGCATGCTATTTATAAGACATGATTAAAAATAGAAAATATAAAAAAACGTACCAAATAATAAAACCCTAAATAAAAGCTGACTCGGTCTGAAATTAGCAGATCCAAAATAGGAAAATAGCTAAAAAATGGTTGAAATAATAAAAGCTTAAAATTATGGTAGATCTGGTCTGAAATTAGAAGATCCAGATTAGGAAAAATATTTATTAATTGATATGGAGCTGATAAGTCAATCAACCATTAATCCTCGCCATAAATCACGTCAAATTAAGCTAGATCAGTCGTCAATAGCTTGGATTAAATTTATTACGCCTTCATATTCCTTTGGGCCATGCTTGGAATGTCCTGTGTTAGAATTAACCCAAATCTCTTAAATCAGCCCATTGAGTGCTTCTTTGATCTTCTTGGATCTTTCTCTAGTGATAGGCCCAACTGGAATATGCAATGAATCCTTGAATGATTGTTGATTCTCATCACCTCAAGGATACTCTTATGTCCTCGGAAGGGCCGAGGACCAGTTTTGAATACCATTGGGCATAAACTGAGGAAGAGGAGGAGGATTTGTCGGTAAGCAAAGAAAGGAAGAGTGCAGATAAAACATCTATTACCTCCACATTCAATGCTTTGAACCCACTTAGCTGGATGCATTAATGATGAAATGACCCATGAACAATGTCATCACAACTCACAGTTTGGTGTAGAAGCCTTCTAGTGAAATCTTGATGGGAAAAGTAAGGGTGTTTGCGATGTGGTACGGTGTGATTTTGGGCCATTTTTAACACCGCACTTTGCGGTGCAGTTTAGCTAAAACCATAACTGCATCGCACCTTATTTTTGCGGTCACATGTGTGGTGCAGTTTAGAGTTTAGCCAAAACCATAACTGTACCGCATCTCATCTCGTTTTTGCGGTCACATGTGTGGTGCTATGTATAAGATGCGGTTTGAAGTTGGTATATTTTTCAAAATTTGGGCTTTTCCTACCTAACCCAAAACTAATTTTTTCCATTTTTTTGGCCAAGTTTTAAATTATTGAGCTAGTTTTTCTTTATTTTGGGTTGACTTTTCTAGTTAACACTTGCTAGGGCTATCATACTATTTTTTTTTTTTGAAAACTAGGGTTATTAAATTATTAATAATATATTTAATATTAAAAATAAATAAATATATTAATATATAGAGAGGGTGCGTTGCGGTGCGGTTTATGTGGTTCTCTTATTATAAAACCACAAACTGCACTGCATCGCATGCACTGTTACTTGTGGTGCGGTGCGGTGCGGTTATGCCATTTTGTGAGCGGTTTTAGTAGTTTGTGCGGTTTATGCGGTTTGGTGAACACTCCTAGGGACAAGTATCAAGGGAAACAGACCTAAACCTTCCAAGTGGAAGGTTGAGATACAACTTGGGAGGCTATATAAGACGGAAAGACCTCTGTAAAAAGGAGATGGAAGATTAGGGAAGAAAGAACATAAGAGTGTAATTGTAAGCCAAGAACAAGTGTAACCAACACCTCGGATCAAACCCGAGGAACTTAATATAAGTCTCCCGATTTTTGTCCAACTTTCATCTCATACTCTTATACTTAATATTGATCCTTTCAGTTTTAGTTAATCAAACACCTTTAAATAGGGGTATCAAAGGTTGATTAGCATAAAACCTATATAAATTAATTGTGTAAGGAAAAAAGTAAGTTTGACTTATTTTTATCCGCCAAAGAGTTAATTGGAATTCACGCAATAATCCAAATTTAAGACGTGTAAATAAGACTATAAATTTTCTCTCTTTTGGTCGACTAAAGGTCGATTTTTTATTTTTATTTTTTATAATTCAATAGTTGGGGCTTGAGAGGGTGGGTTTGAACCTTGAATGTCTCCATTGGAAACACTAAGAAGTGCCAATTAGTTAAATCATCAATTTATTGACATGCATCACAACTTCTTAAAGAAAAAAAAAACATATTTTGAGCTCGTAACATTAATTCAAGAAAAGAGAGAATAAATACTGAAAATTAAACCAAATATATCTCAAGTTATCGAGGAAGAATCTATAAAAACTTGATAATTTATTTTTATATATTACATGATTATTTACATCTTAGACATAGAGTGAAGAACGTCATGACTAATATTTAACTCAACTAAAAAACCAATACTAGTATTGGATAACATTATTTTCTACTATTATGTAATCTAAATATGGGACATACTAAGTAGTGGAGCAAGAACCATGATGGAGATGACGCAAAAGCATTGATCACAATATCACTTGCCGTGCCTCATACTATAGTACTGTGTCAAAAGGTTCTCATATTGCTTCAATATGGTCGTTCCAACTCTTAAATATGTTGAATACAAGTCGTATGTCTTTTGATTTTCTTCATCCACAGTGCTCTCTTCATTATATCTCTTGATATTGCTCTCCAAAGAAGATTTTTTATTCACCAACTCTTTCATACACTGGTCTTTTTTATTTTGTGCTTTCTTTACAGCTTCTCGATTCTTCCTTTTTCTCTCTTCAATTTTTGCTAATGTTGTAGTCACACTCTCCATAACGATGGCAACTGAAATTACAACACAAATCTTATTTAGCAAACATACAATAACAACAGTGAACCATATAAAAAGAAAAAAAAGAATCAAATTACACATATGTACAATAAAATTAATAACTCAAGTTATGGAAAAAAAAACATAAAGTAAATAGAACAAAAAAATTAGAACTCTAACTTACCTTGAAAGCCCAATGAAAAATAAAAATAGTGAAAATATTGTAAAACTTGACAATAATAATAGGGTTTAGTAGAGAAAAACTTGTAAAACTTGAGAATAAGCTTTCAAATTGTATTGTGTCTTAAAAATTATTGATCTGTCCTAAAAATTAAATTAAATTAATTAGATTTTGGGTAAGGAAGTTGCACACGAATTAGTTGTAAAAATTATCTTCTTTAAATTAAAAGTGTGTGTATATATATATATATATATGTGTAATTAATGAACAGCAAGTCTAATTTCGGCTAGGATAAGACTGTGTTAGGTATTATGCAATTACATTATTTGTGTAATTAGACTCTTTTGGATATACACCACTGTAAGTTTCTTTAAAAAACTTTCTCCCCTCTCGCCGTGTGTGTGTGTTACTTAGTATTCTTAAAAAAAAAAAACATTATTTGTGTAATTATGAGGAACATTGCTTAATCTATATATATATATATATATATATATATATTTGAAAGCTGAAGCATAGTATTTAATGTTGCTGCGTTCTTATTAAGCCATATCAGCGTCACATCATCAACCTATTTTCAAAATTTTTGCTCTTTCATTTTTAATCATTTTTCTCCTTATTAATCTGCCACTTTACAATTACATTCTCCAACATTTACTTATTTTTACTTTTTTATCTCCCCACTACTCTATACTTTAACCTTACAATTTCTCTATCCCTTCATCTTCCTTTTTATTTTGATTTTTCTTTTTCCATTTTTTTACTATAAAAATTTGTTATTTTCTCTTCTATTCAATACATATTTTGCTCACACAAATAGGTGAATACTCTCTCTCTCTCTCTCTCTCTCTCTCTCTATATATATATATATTCTTTCTTTTGGTGGTTGTTTAATTCTTTAGATTGATGAACTTTTATGTTTAACTCTATTTTTGGCTGATATGATTTGTTATATTTAAATTTTTTATCTTTTGAATTTAAATTTTTTTTTTGTTTGTTACATGATATCTTATGAAATTACAGAATGATTTAATGTTATTCTATTACATAGCATGACTTGAATAATTTGGTGTTTACAACTATACATTTTATTTTGAATATTCTTCTACTCATCTTCTTTTATATAATTTTGTTATTTGTCTCACATTCTCTTCCAAAAAAGGTGTTGGTTCTCTCTCTCTCTCTCTCTCCCTCTCTCTCTCTCTCTCTCTCTCTCTCTCTCTCTCTCTTATTAATTCTTTCTTGCAATTCTATTTTAGATTGATGAAATTATTTTATTTTATTTTATATTTTTTTTGTGTCTCTACTTTTGGATGATACACTTTGGTGGTGTGTTTTTTGAGTTATTTATCACGTGTACTCTCATCCCTTTTATAGTTTTGGTTTGAGTTAATTTTTAGATATTTTAAAAGTGAAATGATTATGTATTTAAATGTCTCTATATAAATTATTTGAGTAATATCAATTGTAAATTGGTGATGAGGTTTGGTTATCATGATAATCTTCTTAAGAGAATGAGAATTTGGAACTTAAAAATTTTAGTTGTAGAAAAAACCATATATAAAAAATAGTATTTCTATCTTTTATCTCAAAAAAAATAATGGAATAATATCGATAAATGCATCTAATTTTTTCCAAAAAAAAAAAAAAAAAAAAAACTCAAAATAATAGAATGATATATTTATAGAGATGAAGAGATAAAAAATAATTTTAGAAATAATATCTCCAGTACGTTTTAGAGAATAAATCATATATTATACCATGTTACAAAATAGGTATATTCCCACATATAGCATTGGTATGCGACTAGTACTAATAATTTGTTGTAAAACTGCACTAAAACCAATCTAAGGCCCTAGTGGTGGTTCTTCTTTAAAAAAAACTAGTCATTAACCCGTGCGATGCACGAGAAAACTATTGGAAAATAATAAAGCATGCATATATTAAAAGACAATTTAAGTTCATGTATGCTTGCAAGGGATACATACCTAAATAGTTCTTGCAGTAGAAACAGAAGCCTTATCTTTAAGATAAAGAACCGATGTAATGCTAGTGAGATCCACTATATGGCCTGTTAAATATTAGCATTGATACACCATGTTGAATATGCTAGTATAGATGCGGAAGCGAAAGCATAAAATATAGAACATAATAACACACGAGGGTTGCGTGGTTCAGCCTAACGGCCTACATCCACGGAGGAAACCCTAAAGGGCTACATCAATAATATATTAGAATGTAGTACAAATCCTGTGTTACAATGAATCATAACATGTGTATATATAGAGACTAAACCTTAGACTAATAGACTTCTAGTACAAGTAGAAGACTTGGCTTGCACACAAAGTAGAATTAGGCTTGGATCTATGCTATTGGGCTAATATATCTCTAACATCCCCTCTCAAACTCAAGATGGAAATTTGATGAAATCTTGAGATTTGATAAGGTTGAGAAGATCCCTGGAATGAATTTTGGCTCTGTGACGGTAGTTTGAGGAAGGCAATGGTCTTGCAGTGTTGATGCGACTTCTAACGGTGGCATGACTGTACCGGAGAGTTTTGACGGCAACAATAGGAAGCCAAAGAAGATGAATGCAGCGAATAAACACCGAGGAAGACAGAGATTGCTCTTAAATACACCGTAAGGACAGAAAACCAAGGCCATAGGAAGGTGGCTCTGATACCATGTTAAATATTAGCATTGATACACCATGTTGAATATGTATAGATGCGGAAGCGAAAGCATAAAATATAGAACATAATAACACACGAGGGTTACGTGGTTCAGCCTAACGGCCTACATCCACGGAGGAAACCCTAAAGGGCTACATCAATAATATATTAGAATGTAGTACAAATCCTGTGTTACAATGAATCATAACATGTGTATATATAGAGACTAAACCCTAGACTAATAGACTTCTAGTACAAGTAGAAGACTTGGCTTGCACACAAAGTAGAATTAGGCTTGGATCTTTGCTATTGGACTAATATATCTCTAACATGGCCAAACCTGTAATCCAAAACAAAGAAATGGCTAAATTTGAGACCAAAAGTTCATATATATTTAAAAAAAGCTGAGACAAATCCCAATTCTTTCAAAAGAGATTTAAAATCTACTATTGAGTATATAGAATACTATTGAAGTTGTGATCTCACAACTCATAGTGTCTGTAGCAATAAGCTCTTGATTATTCATTATCTATGAGTTTTATTGTTGAATTTTAATTGTTTAGTACTTGATAATTGATATCCAAACCTCAAGAATAAATAACAAAGAAGCAATTGAAACATACAATAGTCGCTAACCTATGCTATGCACAAGAACTAAAATAATTTTATAAAATTTTAAATTGATTAAGAAACTACACCATTGCATGATTTGCTCTTGTATGAATTCAATTTGTGTTACAATTTGATGAAGAATAATAAGAATCAATAAGCATTCAAGGATCCATTGCATGTTCCAGTTGGGCCTATTACTAGAGCAAGATTCAAGAAGATCAAAGAAGCACTCAATGGGCTGATTCAAGAGATTTGAGCTAATTCTAACGCAGGACATTCCAAGCTTGGCCCAAAGGAATATGAAGGCGTAATAAATTTAATCCAAGCTATTGAAGGCTGATCTGGCTTAATTGGACGTGATTTATGGCGAGGATTAATGGCTGATTGACTTTCCAGCTTCATATCAGTTAATAGATATTTTTCCTAATCTGGATCTTCTAATTTCAGACTAGATCTACTTTAATTTTAGGCTTTTATTATTTAGAATGTTTTTTTTAGCTATTTTCCTATTTTGAATCTGCTAATTTTAGACCGAATAAGCTTTTATTTAGAGTTTTATTATTTAGTACGTTTTTTTTTTTTTATATTTTTTATTTTCAGTTATGTCTTATAAATAGCATGCACTCATTGTAATAGAGAGATTATTGAATAAAAATCAGAAAAAGGTGAGCTTCGCTCTTCTTTTGGTTCTTCAAGAATTGTGAACTTATCAGAGATTCTTCCTTGTGGTGTTCAAACTTTATACCTTCGGTTCGTGATTCCATTATAATCATTGGGTCGAAGTTCTGTTACTTATACTTTTGGTTTGCGTTTCTCTTATAAACGTTAGGTCAGAGTTCTATAAAAATTTGAATTTTAGCTTTCTTGGGCAAATATTCCAATATTGTTTGTTGGGTCTCAAAGCGTATCGATTGATGAAGAAGCTATTGCTTGAACGTGCAATGGCTTACAAAAAATTTGTTTGTCAGACAGTTTCAAATACTGTAAAAAAAAAAAAAAACTCAAAAATTCAGATATTAAAACTTTTGAAAGACCAAAAAATATTAAAGAATCAGATGATTCACTACTTAGAAATTATTGAAACAAAAAAAAATATGTATGACTAAATAATGGAGAATATAAGAGAAAGATGGATTACATTAAAAAGAATAATCCATGACTACAACTATTGAAAGGAATCAAAAGATTCAGAGCCTATATATATATATATATATACACACATACACACACACACACACACACACACACACACACACACACAACAGAGAAATATAAGAGAAAGATGTGTTACCATCAAAAGAATAATTCAGATGTTAAAACTTTTAAAAGACTAAAAAATATTAAAGAATCATAAGATTTACTTCCTATAAATTTTTGAAAAAAAAAAAAAAAGAGTATGTAATTACATAATAGAGAAATATAAAAGAAAAATTGATTACCTTCAAAAGAATAATACATGGTATAGTCATTGAAATCTGTTAAACATGTTCAAATATTGCAAAAACTAACACAAATTTAGATTTAAAACTTCTAAAATTCCAAAAAAGATATATAATTAAAGAATAAGTTATTGAAACAATTCAAAAGAGAAATATAAGAAAAAGAAAAAAGTATACAAACTCATAAAACAATAAGTTTTAATATATATATATATATATATATATATTTGTGGAGCATAGTTATGGAATCCAAGTAGGAATTTTTTGATAAGCATCCAATTAGGACTTGGATTGCTTAAGTCGGCAAAAGTATTTTATATGGAATTCTAATATATATATATATATATATATATATAAATATAAATATATATAAAACCGAAGCCGTGCGATGCATCGTATAGTTAACAAATGTTAAATATTTTTAGTTTATTCAATGTTACAATGAGTTAAAAAAAAAATTTAGAGGATCCAGAGTTAGAAATTAATGAAACAAAACAAAAATATATAAAACCATACCATAGAAATATATAAAAAAAAGATGGGCTACCCTAAAAAAAATTACATGGCTATACTCTATAGTTGTTGAAATCTGCCAAATAGTTTTAGATATTGCAAAAAATAATCCAAAAATTTAAAAGTTTAAACTTTTGAAAGGCCATAAAATTTAAAGATTCATAAGCAAATCTAAATATCGCCCAAAAGAATGTATTAATTCTCAAAAAGATGCCAACTCCAGGAAAAAAAGGACAGAAACTTCAATTCGAAAAGGAATTTTAATTGGAAGAAATTTGTAATGATATGGGAGGAAAATATGGAAAAATAAATAAAAGCCATATGCTAACCTCCATGACTATCATAGACACCAAAGAAAGGTGGAACTGTCCAAATTTGAATAACCTGCATGCTACAAAAGAAAAGAAAACACGGTAAAATAGCATAATCTATAGAAAATCATTGAGATTATGAGTCCACTCAATAGACCCATTGAAAAGGCGATCCAAAGAAGTCATTGAAAAATACAAAACAGATTTTGGCAGGCAGTGTTTACGAAATAGAAGAAAAACAAACAAAATATAAAAAATTTCAAACTCAAGCACTTAACAATTGATCACAGTTATTTAGATATTAGAACACCCAAAGTCCTTTTCACATAATCACAAAAATCAATATATCTGTGAAGAGAGGCCAACCCCATCACCATGAATCTGAAAAACACTGATTAAAAAGAGAAAATTAAAGAGACATTGATTATCATTGTTGACTTATAAATATTTATAATCATATTCGTACAGGTAAGTGTAAAATTACTTTCACATTCTTTCTTTCTTTCTTTCTTTGTAGTTTTTTGCATTCATACAGATTATGTTTTTTATACATATCATACGGATTTTTTCAGGTTTCTAAGTCTGAGCAACAACTTATGGAAGTAACAGGATGCCACCCACTCGATGAGGCAGAGCAAAATTAGAATTTTCTGAATATTGGTTTGCATGGGGCCATGCCTGGTTGGGACAATAACCAGTAGAATGAGAGTATTAGTTCAGATTTATTGATTTTGATTTGTACATTTTTTTAATTGGTATTATGATTTAGTTAAATCACTATTGGTTGATTTGGACGGAAGTACTTATAATGTAGGATGTGGATTTTAAATTCTAGTTGAAATGACTTGAATGATATGGTAAATTTGCTTTGTCTATTGATGAAATTTATGGATGGTTGGGCTTTATTAATTTTTGAGTTGAAATTTTTACGCGGGATATCACTAGTGTTTTTGTTGGAGCAGCATATCTAAGTTCAAATCTTGTGTTATTAAATTCATATTAATTATAGTAGCAATTGGGAAAAAATTGCCAAACAGTACAATTCTGGCAAAATTTTAGGCGGATGGCATGTATTCAAACTTAATTTGTAAGTTAGACTCTTTTTGGAAGTCAATTTTACGAAACTTGACTTCTAGGCAAAATACACCCCCCTGTAAGTTTGACGTGGATTAAAAAATGGGAAAAAAAGGCATGTGGAAGTCGAGTACACTGAACTCAACTTCTCCTAAAAGTCAAGTTTAGGGAACTCGACTTCAAGCATAGCCCAAGTCATAACCCACTGAAATTTGAGTACAGGGAACTCGTCTTTCACTAAAGTCGAGTTTCTTATACTCGACTTCCAAGCTAGTGATTACAGGCACCTACCCCACCTGCCTCAATTAAGCGAGCATGGTAAAAATTCTTTTCAATGGAACTCGAGTATACTAAACTCGAGTTCCAATAAATTTTACAACTACCTCCCTCTCAGATATAAACTCTTTTGATACACTGACTGATCTAACTCACTAAGTTCTCTCAGTTCTCCCAGCTCTCTCCCATGCCCAAACTCTCCCTTTCATACACATTGATCATTCTAGCTTCTTCTTCTTCAATTTGTAGGTAAATATTCAAACCTTTTTAATTTTTGTTAGAACTGGCTAATATTATATATTCACTTTTTCATTTGGTAGAGAGATATATATATATATATATACACATAACAGTTATATATATATATATATATTTTTTTTTTTTTTTGATGGGATATCAGTTTTATATTGTTGATGAGTAATGTGTTGTTTGTAATTGATAGGGGCAAAGCTCCCACCAGACGCCGGCAGCCTGCACGGGCTGACGGCTCGACCTATGATGACGGATATATATGACGGACGCCAGATATTGACGACCCGACTCCTAGGGGCGACGGGGAGAAGGTCGACGGATGTTGTCATCGGGCACTGAAGCCTATCTTGTCACGTACGCTTCCCTAGGAAAGTGAATCTTATCGCATACGCTACTATTTGGCTAGATATCTTACGCAGCACGATTCCCTCCCCCAAAAGGGATGTCTTGCCCAACACACTTGGCCACCCAAGGAGTATCTTGCGCTCCACGCTACTCAGGGGCAATTCCGGTACAGTGATATCTTCTCCAGTACGCCTTGGCTAAAGGCCTCTACTACTACTATAAATACTGCCACGCCCCCCAAAATCGAGGTACGCATACTAAGACCCGACTCTGGCACTCTGGAGTTGTGAGCAATACTAACTTAACCATCGGATGGTCGTTGGCCGGTACCACGCCGGTACTTTCCTTTGAGGTTCTTCTTACCTATGCAGGTTCGTTCGAAGTACGCGAAGGCCCTGCAGCTCACTGGTTTGATTCTTGACATCATCAGTTGGCGCCGTCTGTGGGAATCCGTGCGTATGTAGACTCTGCTACGTGCTTTCCGGATAAAGAGTTGCATGGTACTCACGCGCTCGAGGACGACCACCATGAACGACCAAGGCAACGAACAACGCACCACGGCCCTGGAGAGACAAGTCCAGACTCTAGCAGCCGCGGTGGAGCGCCTCACAAAGCGTAACAACGACCTGGAGGAACAGTTGCTACGGAAAAATGCGACGGGTGACAACCAAGGAGAAAATCAGGAGGAAAACAGTGCCGGGGAGAGGAATCATGGAGGCCCCGAGGAAAGCAACGCCTTGAGCCGACCTGATGGACAAGAGACAAACCCTCTGCCAACAGATGGCTATGCCCAGTCCAACATGGTCGCGGAAATGCAGATGATGAAGGAGCGCATGGACTTCATGATGAACGCTCTCAAAGGACGGGTGTCAAACGACCTCGACGACCTTGTCTAGCGCACGGACTCGCCCTTCACTACACATGTCATCTTGTTCCCCACACCACCGAAGTTCCGCATGGGGATGGAAAGCTATGATGGGTCCAGAGACCCACTGGATCATTTGGAGTTGTTCAAGACACTGATGCACTTACACGGCGTGCCGGACGAGATCATGTGCCGGGCCTTCCCCGCAACGCTAAAAGGCCCCGCAAGGACCTGGTTCGGCAGGCTGCGCCCGGCTCTATCGGTAACTTCAGGGAGTTGAGCGGTCAGTTCGCCGCACATTTCATTGGAGGACATAGGCACAAAAGATCAACTGCGTGCCTGATGAACATTAAGCAGCGGGAGGATGAGACGCTGAGATCCTACATAGCCCGTTTCAACAGAGAGGCACTCTCGATCGATGAAGCAGACGACAAGATACAAGTGGCCGCATTCACAAACGGACTACGGAAGGGTAAATTCTTGTTTTCTTTATACAAAAATGACCCGAAAACTATGTCGGACGTGTTTTACAGGGCGACTAAATACATGAATGCAAAAGACGCATTACTGGCCCGGGAAGAGAAGCCTCCCAGAAAAAGGGAGAGACAGGAAGACACACGACAGGATAAGGGGCGAAAGGCGCCTCGGACGGGAGAAGGCCGAGACACTAGGCGCCCGAAGCCCCCTACCGGGAGATTCACAAGCTACACCCCATTGACGACTCCGGTCGATCAGGTCCTGATGCAGATCAAGGACGACGGGTCTTTGACGTTTCCGGGAAAGATGAAGGGGAACCCGGACAAACGTCCCAAAGACAAATACTGCCGCTTCCATCGAGACCACGACCACGACACCGCCGATTGCTACGATTTGAAGCAGCAGATTGAAGCCCTGATCAGACAAGGGAAGCTGTAGAGGTTCGTCAACAGGGAAAGGGCGGAAACACCTCGACAGGAACAGGTCTCCCATCAGGACAATGAGCGTCCCAGACCACTATTAGGGGACATAAGGATGATTGTGGGTGGTACATCGGCCGTCGGTTCAACAAAGAAAGCTCTTAAATCCTACCTCAGGGCAGTTCAGAATGTCCAGGCTGCAAGCCTCGTCCAGAAGAAACTGCGAATTAACAGCTTTACTATGGAGTTCACGGAAGAAGATGCCCAATATCTCCATCATCCGTATGACAACGCCCTTGTCGTCAACATCCAGATAGGAGACTATAACACGTACCGGGTTTTAATCGACAACGGAAGCTCAGCAGACATCCTCTACTACCCGGTGTTTCAACAGATGCGGATTGACAAGGAACACCTGATCCCTGCCAAGGCCCCCCTCACCGGGTTCGGAGGGACCAGGGTTTATCCCCTCGGCTCGATCACATTGCCTGTTACAGTCGGGGAGTACCCTCGGCAGGTCACCAAGGACGTTGCCTTCCTAGTAGTCGATTGCTCCTCTACCTATAAAGCAATCATAGGGCGGCCCACGCTCAACGCTTGGAAGGCTGCCACCTCGACCTATGCCCTGAAGGTCAAGTTCCCTACCGAGCATGGGGTAGGGGAGCTGTGGGGAGATCAGGTAGCCGCACGAGAATGCTACGTCGCAATGGTAGAAATGAATAGCCAATTGCAAACACTAAGCATAGAGCAGAGGGAGGGGGCAGAACCCGTGGAAGAGCTCGAAGAAATAATCCTTGACGAGTCCAGGCCAGACAGAACCACCAGGATCGACGTCCTCACAAGCCCTTCAGTTCACCAAGCGCTAGTGGCCTTCCTCAGGGAAAACCAAGATGTGTTCGCCTGGAGCCATGAAGACATGCCGGGAATCGACCTTTCAGTCATGGTACATAGACTGAATGTATCGCCCACCTTCCAGCCCGTCAGACAGAAGAAGCGCGTGTTCGCTCCGGAGAGAGACCGCGCGGTGGCAGAGGAAGTTGGCAAGTTGCAGGAGGTAGGTTTCATTTGGGAAGTATACTATCCCGACTGGTTGGCCAATGTGGTAATGGTCAAGAAAGCTAGCGGGAAGTAGCGGATGTGTGTGGACTTCACGGACCTGAATAAGGCATGCCCGAAGGACAGCTACGCCCTCCCTCGAGTCGACACCCTGGTAGACTCTACGTCTCGGCACCAGCTGCTGAGCTTCATGGATGCCTTCTCAGGGTATAACCAGATCCGGATAGATGAAGCAGATCAGGAAAAAACCTCGTTCGTCACCAGCCAAGGACTCTTCTGCTACAAGGTGATGCCGTTCGGACTGAAGAATGCAGGTGCCACATACCAGAGGCTCATGAACAAAATGTTCGCCAACCAGATAGGGAGGAATGTTCAAGTATACGTCGACGACATGTTGGTAAAAAGCCAGAAGGAGGAGGATCATTTGAGCGATTTCGAGGAAACATTCGGAACCCTCCATTCCTACGATATGAAGCTCAACCCCTCGAAATGCGCATTCGGAGTAACGGCAGGGAAATTCCTCGGCTTCATGGTCTCTCAAAGAGGCATCGAGGCCAACCCAGACAAGATCAGGGCAATAATGGAGATGGCCCCCCCGAAGAATGTAAAAGAGGTTCAAAGTTTGAACGGGAAGGTCGCAGCCCTGAACAGATTTGTATCAAGGGCAACGGACAAATGCCTTCCCTTCTTCAGCACATTGAAGAAAACGTTCGAGTGGACGGACGAGTGTCAAAAGGCATTCGAAGAGCTAAAAGCTTATCTCTCCTCCCCTCCGTTGTTGAGTCCTTCACAGCCAGGGGAAAAGCTCTTCCTCTACTTAGCCGTCTCTCCAGCTGCCGTCAGCGCGGCCTTGATCAGAGAAGAGGACGGGGTCCAAAAACCCGTATACTACGCTAGCCGGGCGTTCCAAGGAGCAGAAGGAAGGTACCCGCCCATGGAGAAGCTCGCCTTCACCCTAGTCACCGCGGCTCGAAAGCTCAAGCCCTACTTCCAAGCTCACACAATAGTCGTCCTAACCGACAAGCCCTTGCGGCAAGCAATGTACAACCCAGAAGCCGCTAGTCGCTTGGCCTTATGGGCGATCGAGTTGACTGAGTTTGATATTCGGTACAGCCCGCGTACCGCCATCAAGGGACAGGCAGTAGCTGATTTTATTGCTGAGTTCACCAGCAGGGAAGACGAGGGGGCAGATGCAAGTCCCCCATGGAGAGCATATACGGACAGGTCGTCAACAAGACAAGCTGGTGGTGTTGGTGTCGTACTTCACTCCCCCGAGGGAGATCAAATCGAATGTATGATCCGGCTGGACTTTCCCATCACCAATAATGAGGCGGAATACGAAGCCTTGATAGCTGGGTTGGACCTCGTCAAAGCAGCAGGTGCAGCCCGGGTGATAGTCTCCTGCGACTCTCAGGTCGTCGTCAACCAAATCAATGGAGACTACGAGTGCAGAGTTGACAGAATGAAGAAATACCTCCATCATGCAAAGAGAAGGGTAGACGAACTCAAGGCAAAGATAGTCCAAGTCCCTAGAGATGAAAATGAGCAAGCCGACCGCCTCGCCAAAGCTGCTTCGTCGGAGCAGGGGAGCAGCACTGACGGTGTGCTCTATTTTGTGCAGGTTTCTCCACTAATAGACTCTGTCGAAATGCAGGAAATAGGCTCTGAGAGCAACTGGACCACGCCATTGGTCTCTTACCTGAAAGATGGCGTCTTGCCCAACGGAAGAGAAGCCGCCAGAAGGTTGAAAATCCGAGCGTCAAGGTTCATATTGATAGAGGAAGTCCTATACAAGAGGGGCTTCTCTCACCCATACCTAAGGTGCCTGGGTCCCGAGGAAGCGAACTATGTCATGCGGGAGGTGCACGAAGGAATATGCAGAAACCATTCAGGTTCAAGATCACTGGCGCACAAGCTGATTCGGGCCGGGTACTACTGGCCCACGATGCAAAAAGACGCCTAAGCCTATGTCAAAGCCTGCGACAAGTGCCAGAGATTCGGCAACGACGTCAGGCAGCCGCCCTTAGAGCTTACACCCATGACGGCCCCGTGGCCGTTCGCTCAATGGGGACTAGACATTATGGGCCCATTCCCAACGGCCATACGACAGCTGAAGTTCCTGGTAGTGGGCATAGACTACTTCACGAAGTGGGTAGAAGCTGAAGCTCTGGCCACCATTACGGAGAAGAACGTGCGAAGCTTCGTCTGGAAATCTATTATATGCAAATTTGGGATCCCTAGGGTCCTAGTCTCTGACAACGGCAAGCAATTCGACAACGGCCCATTCCGAGAGTTCTGCTCGCAACTGGGGATAAAGAATCAATACTCCTCCCCAGCCCACCCCCAGGCCAACGGTCAGGTAGAAGTGACGAACCGGTCCTTGCTGAAAATTATCAAGACTCGGCTCGAGGGGGCAAAGGGGATATGGCCCGAGGAACTACCCAGCGTATTATGGGCATATAGGACAACGGCAAGGACCCCTACAGGAGAAACACCATTCCGGTTAACTTACGGAAGCGAAGCAGTCATCCCAGCCGAAGTAGGACTCACAACCTACAGGGTGAACGCCTACGATGAAAGCAGGAACGACGAGGCCTTACACCTGCAGCTGGATTTAGTCGACGAAATCAGAGCAGCCGCGGAGCAAAGGCTTGCTAGGTACCAGGATCGAATGGCTAAGTACTACAATTCATCTGTCAGACACAGGGACTTCAGGGTCGGAGACCTCGTTCTAAGAAGAGTCATGGGCACCGCCAGGGACCCTGCCCAGGGAAAGCTCGACCCCAACTGGGAGGGACCATACCGAATCACGTCATGGCAGAGGAAGAGCACCTACCACCTGGAAATACCAGAAGGTCAGAAATTGCCCCACCTATGGAATGCCGAGCACTTGTGAAAGTATTACCAGTAAGAAGAATGACAACCCCATACTTGTAATCTGTTTTGATGTATTTGGAAACTCAAAGGGCATGTTTTCCCCTTTTGTAAAAGTTATACATGATCCAGAAGTTCATCCAAAATCCCTTCTACATTTTGTAAAGTGTTAAAAAACTGTGACGAACCGAAGACGACGGCTTAGAAGCCAACAAAGAATCTACATGGCATAAAAGCGTCAAGCATAAAAACTGACGGCTTAGAAGCCAACGTCCTACAAAGAATCTACATGGCATAAAAGCGTCAAGCATAAAAGCTGACGGCTTAGAAGCCAACGTCCTACAAAGATCCTACAAGGATAAAAGCCAAAAGCCTAAGTCTAATGGACGACGGCATTAGTGGCGACGGCTCAAAGCCAATTACATTATCCTACAAGGATAAAAGCCAAAAGCCTAAGTCTAGTGGACGACGGCATCAATGGCAATTACATTATCCTACAAGGATAAAAGCCAAAAGCCTAAGTCTAATGGACGACGGCATCAATGGCGACGGCTCAAAGCCAACTACATTATCCTACGAGGGTGAAAGCCAAAATCCTAAGTCTAATAAACGACGGAATCTAGGGCGACGGCCCAAAACCGACTACATCGTCCTCGGTTATATACAATGCCTAAAAAAGCCAGAGTATAAGGGCCGACGTTCTAAAAAGCATGCGAACCAAAGGCTTATAAAGTTGACGGTTCCACAAAGCTCTTTGTATGAAGGAATCATGCATGAAGTTTGAATAAAAGTCGACGGCTTATAAAGTTGACAGCTTATTAAGTTGACGGCTTATCAAGTTGACGGTTTCACGGAGCATAAACAACATGTAAAAGGAACCATGCAAGCAAGCAATAAACACAAGAACAAAATTTGAAACATGATATAGATTAACAAAAATGCCTCTAAAAGCAACATTGTTCTCGACGGTTCAGAAATTGACCGTTCTACAAAAATCACGAAAAATTATATCTCTACAAAAAAATTATTACAAGTCTAATGAACGGGGGAATCAACTATTTCCACTTCGTCTTCTGCTCGAACTTTGGCTTGAACGGCTGTCTCGACCTCGTCATCAAGGATCCCGTCACCTTTATCATTTTGGCCTTCATTGAGGAGGCGATCCGTACCCTTTGAAGCAGCCTGGAGGACGGAAGTCTGTGCCTGGGCCTCGTCTATGGACACTCGAGAGAGATCCAGCTCCGGATAGGTGGCTTTCACCTGACGGACGGCGTCATCAAAACCGTCCGCAAATGTGCCGCCCAGCTCTGTCGGGTAGGCTTCAGAGTCGCGGTATTCTCTGATAGCGTCATCCCTGGCCTGACGGAGCTGGTCCTTCACGGACAGGATCTCCTGTTCTTTGTCAGCGAGGACCTTCCGCAGCATCTCCGTCTGCTTCTCAAATTCGGACCTCTCCTCCTTAGCGACGGAGAGCTTATTCTCGATCCTCACCCTCCAGGCCTTGTATTGTTCGAGCTTGTCCTCCGTCTCGGTCGCCTTAGCCCGTACACGGTCTAGAGTCACCTCCTCATGAACGCAACGGTCCATGAGCCCTTTCATCATGACAACGGCCTGAGATGGGACGGTGTTAAATTCAAGCGACGGTAAAGAAAGATATTTGAAATGAAGTACACGGATAGTGTGTTTACCTGGGCAAGATTGAACAGGCCCGCCTTACCCATCGCTTCCGTCGCGTGGTTTCCAAGGTCCGCGTAGTCCTCTGCCGTCAGTATTGAAGACAGCTTATCTAGAGCGTACTTAGAGTCCTCATGCAGAAGGACGGGTGGCTTCTTCGAATCAGAGACTGGGCCAGCCGTCATCAAGCCCTTCCCCTTGCCGTGTTTAACGGGGACCTTCTTCCCCTCCGCCTCTAAGCCAACGACGGTCTCGGGGGTGGCTTTGGCCTTCTTTGGGAGATGGTCCCCCTCCTGGTCCGGCTTCCTTTTAGTGACGGGCATCTTAGGCGCGCCCGTCCCAGCCGTTTGGTCTTCTTTCTTTTTGGCAGCTGCTTGCTGCTTGATCAAGGCCCTCCTCTTTGCTTCGTCCATTTCTGCGAAACAAGACGGCACATGAGTTAAAAAAAAAGGGTGAGAGAAAAATGGTTAAGTGTAAAGTTCAGGCGAACGGACATACGCTTTCTAACTTGTTTCTCGTACTTCTCGGCTTCCGTGGACGGTTCAGGTCCGTCGCAGTGCCAACAGATGGTCTTCAAGCTTACCAAATTGGCCCAAGACCTCTCTTTCAAGTCAGACTTCTGAAAAATTTTCTCCAAAAAGCTCCAGTCTTCAAGTGACACTTGTGGACGGTCTTGAGCTGAAGAAAGGAGACGGTTAGGAATTGAGGTGCATAAACAAAAGAAAAAAAGAAAGAAAAAGAAAACGGACGAATACCAGACGGGGATAAGACACCCCATGTTGTGTCGACGGGCATGAACTCGGTTTCGCCAGGATAATCCATCCACTCATCCCCATCCATAAAAAAGTACCTAGACTTCCAGTCCCTATTGGAATCTGGAGTATCACACACCAACCTTAATAGTGGACCCCTCGCCACAAAACTGTACATCCCCCTGGATTTTTGTATCTCCACCGGACGGTAGCAGTGGAAGAATTCCTTCACCGTCAACCTTTTCTTCCCTTTTGACATGGACCCGTACAACACCTCTACCCCAATAAAAACCCTCCAGGCGTTTGGGGAAACTTGGTTGACGGACAGTCCTAGGTAATGAAGGAGGTGACGGTGTAGTTGGGTCAGTGGAAACCTCAACCCTGCCTTGAGCATTTGCTCATAGACCCCGACGCCCCTAACACCACGGTAGTAACACTTCTCTCCTGGGTGGGGTAGACGGAGAGGTATATTGGCAGATATTTGGTATTTGCTCCTAAGCGTTTTAAAGTGTGACTCTTTAATTGTGGAGAAAAAATCGTTCACCGTCCACAGAGAAAGCATGACGAACTTCCTCATTCCATCACTACCCACGACGGATTGGACTTGAGGTTCATCTCCCTCTAGACCGTCACTAAGGTTGCTCTCCGCCCTATCACTACTCGAAGAGGAAGAGGTGGTAGACGAGCTCTCTTCACTCGAAGAAGTTGTAGCTGCAGGATCCTTTGGACCCGACGGATTGATTTCATCGTAGCCCGCTCCGTCGCGGACCAACAATTGGTTATTGGACGCGCTAGACATGTCACCTACATGTGACGGAAAACCCTAAGTTCAACTGCCCTAAAGATACTGACGGTGGCAAAAATGAACAAGCAGTAATAAGTACTTACCGGCTGTTTGCGCTGCTGAAAGGTATGGTCGACGGTTGCGAGAATGCGACGGGCGCACGGGTTGACGGATCAGGTGCTTTTCTGCTGGGTGAACGGATGCGCTTTGATCGTTTTTTTTCAGTGAAAAGTGAAAAATGAGAGAAAAGAAGGAAGACTTTTATATGGGGGGTATTGTGGGAGACGAAGGGACGCCTCGTTCCGAGCACACGGTCCACAGGTTGACGACACGTGTCCCGCATTTATTACTCGACATTAATCACTGATGACAGCCTGTCTATTCGACTCTTGGTGTGGATTGAAACCGTCACCCCATTAGTCCGTCCTCTGAGGTTCACGGACTGATGGGCTGAGGGGGCACCTGATAGGGGTAAAGCTCCCACCAGACGCCGGCAGCCTGCACGGGCTGACGGCTCGACCTATGATGACGGATATATATGACGGACGCCGGATATTGACGACCCGACTCCTAGGGGCGACGGGGAGAAGGTCGACGGATGTTGTCATCGGGCACTGAAGCCTATCTTGTCACGTACGCTTCCCTGGGAAAGTGAATCTTATCGCATATGCTACTATTTGGCCAGATATCTTACGCAGCACGATTCCCTCCCCCAAAAGGGATGTCTTGCCCAACACACTTGGCCACCCAAGGAGTATCTTGCGCTCCATGCTACTCAGGGGCAATTCCGGTACAGTGATATCTTCTCCAGTACGCCTTGGCTAAAGGCCTCTACTACTACTATAAATACCGCCACGCCCCCCAAAATCGAGGTATGCATACTAAGACCCGACTCTGGCACTCTGGAGTTGTGAGCAATACTAACTTAACCATCGGAGGGTCGTTGGCCGGTACCATGCCAGTACTTCCCTTTGAGGTTCTTCTTACCTGTGCAGGTTCGTTCGAAGTACGCGAAGGCCCTACAGCTCACTGGTTTGATTCTTGACATCATCAGTAATAGTAATTTATTATCATTATTGTTTTTTGCATTTGTTATTTGTGCTTTGTAATGGGTTGTTATTTGAAATATGCAATGGGTTTTTCTTTGTAATGTGTTGTAATGTATAATGTGAATGAATGGGCAACATGTTATTTATTTGCAATGTGTTGTAAACTTGTAATGTGTAATGGTTTGTTAGTTGTAAGGTGTAAAAAATATTGATTTTTTAAGGTTAGTGACCATGTACAAATTTGTTTGAGTTTAAAAAATTGTTTATAATTGTTTGGTGGGCTATACAATGTTATCTTTATATTTGCCTTGAGACAATATTTTGTAGTTCATATCGAATAAAGGTGTTATATTCGTCACTAACTTTTAGTAAACTTATTTGATTTATAGGCTGTAATGAGTTCGATTGATTTATATCTATATTATGGTGGGGATCCTCGCAGTGATGTGACTTGGAGTGATATATGAAGGGCTTGATAAAAAGTTAGAGATTATTCAACTAAAAAAAACGGCGGGAGATCAATTTGAAGAAGTTGAAAAAGAAAATTATGAAAGAGCTGGATTTGGACCGTCGGTTGCATGACATAAAAATTATATATCGTGCTCCTCATGCAGTGTTCAGTGACCGTATTGTCTTCACGCCTATTGAAATAAAAGGAGACAAGCATGTTAAGATTATGCTTGAGAGGATAGACTCTACGCCCCAATTAAAAGCTGCCGAGTTGTATATAAGTTTGGAGCCTCGTAAAGAAGTTGGCGGTGAAGATGTGCAACAAGCAACTTTGGAGGGTGGTGGCGGGGAAGAATTCCAATCATTACATGTGGATAGTCATCTGACTCTTACCCCGTGCACCACAGTTGGGGGTCATACACTACCATGTCAAGAGACACCAACCTCAACCGTGGTTTGCAGATCTAGTTATCAACAAGAATGTATTCAATCTCTAGGGGGGGGGGGAAGAGGAAGACGAAGACGAAGACGAAGACAAAGACGAAGATGATGTTGATCATGGTAGAGATGAGTATGAAGAGATGATTAGGAGAGATGACTTTCACGAGGATACTATAAACTATGAAAATGTTGACAATGTCCATTATGATGTCATGGATGATCATGATGATGATGTCGTGGATGATCAAGATAATATAGGTGATGGTATAGGTTTGCAGCATGTTACAACTACAATCCCTACATATGAAGCTCACAGCCTATCATTCCATGCAAACACTTGGGATAATATAGTTGATCCTTTAAATGTTGAGATACCATTTTCATCAAGTTGGGTGCGGGGAATGAATTTTAGCAAAGGGTTGATTTTCCCTAATAAAGAGGCGGTGAAACAAGCAATAATAGTTTACTCTATGGACAACAACAAGAATTATATAACTGAGTGGTCCAACTAGCAAAGATTGTGTGTGAAGTGCGCGAATGAGTCATGTGCATGGAAAGTCCGAGAATTCCTGCAACGGAAGCTTAATGGATTATGGGCCGTCACAGTATACAGCGGTTCTTACACTTGTCTGTCAGTTGGGGTGAACAAAGATGGCAGAATGATGGACTCGAATTTTCTTGCCAAAGAACTTCATACATATGTACTTACAGATCACACCAGCAAAATAAAGGATCTCCAAAATCTGATGAAGGAAAGGTTTAACCATGATATATCGTACTACAAGATATGGGATGCGAAACAAAAGGCTATTGCAAACATACATGGGAATTAGGAAGAGTCATACGAAAAGTTACACAAGTGTCTTTTCGGTCGATCAACGGGGACATACCGGGTACTATTATATTCAAGTATGTGTTCTGGGCTTTCGCTCCTTCCATTGCTGGATTTGCACATTGTAGGCCACTAATTAGTATTGATAGAACTCAACTTTATGGAAAATATAGAGGAAAGTTATTGACTGCAATGGCTATTGATGCTAATAATGAGATTTTTTCACTTGCCTTTGCGGTTGTGGATGAGGAGACGGGGGCTAGTTGGGGATGGTTTTTATCTTGCCTGGGGACCGCGATAAGGGATGTGGTACCTGATTCAGGCATTTGCATAATATCAGACCGACATAGAGGTATAATATCATTTGTTGCACAGTGGCCCAATGATTATGTTCCGGTATATCATAGATATTGCATTAAACATGTGGCCAGCAACTTCAACACTCAATTTAATGACAAATTCTTAAAGTCTTTGGCCTTGAAAGCAGGATACGCGCGTCAAGATCGCAAACTTGAAAAAATATTGGATTGCCTTAAGGAAGATGTACTCAAATTTAGTAAGGATCCCAATCCTAATATAGCAAAAAAGAAGCCGTACTCCTATCTAATTAAGGAGGATTTGGAGAAGTAGACACTGTCACATGATGATGGACACTGTTATGGGGCAATGACTACCAATATGTCCGACTGTTTCAATGGAGTTTTAAAAAGTGCAGGTGGGCTGCCCATATCTGCAATGGTTGATTACATTTGGTGCAAACTTGTCGCCTATTTCAATGATCGGCGCACTAAAATATTAGGTGATATTGAACATGGTCAGGAGTTCAGCAAGCATGCCATGGACAAATATGAAGCAGATTACGAAAAACGGACAAGACACAATGTGAGGCCATTTAACCAGCAGAACGGTGTATATCAGGTTTGCACAACGCATAATCCACACAGATCTTATGGGGGAGACCATAGTCATGAAGTAAGGTTGCTGGAGAACACATGTACTTGTGGCAAATGGGAAATCTATAAGATCCCTTGTTCACATGTGATTACAGTTTGTATCAAGGAACATGTTAATGCAATGAGGTATATTGACCCATGTTATACTTTACAACAATGATTTGCCACTTATTCATATGAGTTTTGTGTGCCCAAGGATAAGTCATTATGGTGGGAGGTTGCTGGCCCAAAGTTGTACCCTAACCCTGAAATGTTGCGAGACAAAGGTCGACCTATGTCAACAAGACTAAGAAATGAGATGGATTGGGAGAGTCAACCCAAGCCGAAATGTGGAGTGTGTCATGAAGAGGGCCATAACTGCAGGAGATGTCCGAATGTGATTCGTGCATCAACAAGCAGCCATTTTCCGAACTAGGTAAGCAACACATGCAATTTTTTGATTCTCTTTCAAGGGATTTTTTTTTTTCCTTTTTGGGATATACTTATTAGAAGTTGGCAGTGGTTTGAATTGTTAGTTAACAGTCTTTATAAAGAGTATAGTCTCTATCATCATCATTTGAATATGGAATAATTGTTAGTTAATATATATATATATATATATATATATGCAACTAGCGTGTGTTTGTGTTTAGTAGAATGGGAATCCAAAAATATCCTAGTTCCCACTCATAGGCCACGATATGAAAGAATACTATAAATTTGATGAGGCATGTCTGTGACATGGTCTTCTCTTGAACCATGGCATGTAGGCATGTTTTTGTTTTCTAGCCATTTGCAGACATTCACAGCCATTCTTCGTTTTGTTTCAGGAATGATGATTTCACCGATAAAAGATTTTTTTTAATATGGACTGCATGGTGAGTAAAATTTCTGCTACTTGCTGCTAAAAATTTCTGCTTGCTGCTAAAAATTTCTACCTAATAAAATTTCCGCTTGCTGCTTGTTATAAAAAGCATCAAATAAAAATCCTCCCTGCAATACAAATTTCTGTTGCAAATAAAATCTGTTGCATTGAAAAAATTTTGCTGCATTAAATAAAACTCAGTAATACAAATAAAATTTGCTGCATTAAATAAAACTCAATAATACAAATAAAATCTGCTGCATTGAAAAAATGTTGCTGCATCAAATAAAATTTCTGCTGCAAATTTCTTCAAATATAAATTCTGCTGCACTGATTAAACATAAATAAAGTTATCATCTGCCAAAAGTAAAGACAATCAGTTTTGTCTTTAAGCCACATGCATAGAGGTTTACGACCAAAACCTAACTATTGGTCCACCACACATCAGACATACACATCTTCCAACCAAACTTTGAGAACCAGTTACATAAACTATGGCACTTGACCAATTTAAATACCAGTTACATAAAATATGGGAACCATAACAAAAAAAAAAAAAAAAAAATTTGATGATCTGCTTCATTTACTGCTTTTGGTGCCCTTGTTAGCCTTCTTGCCCTTTCCACCAAGTGTGTGAGTGGCTGCAAACAGAAGAATCATAAACCATCAAGAAAACGTTACAAATATATGTTCATATTTCGCCAACAAAAATGAACTTTTATTTTATCAGTCACCAAATAGTGCACTCAAGTGTCCAACAGCCATTGTCAAACAGATTTCTAACACCTGACCAAACAAATGACTCCATAGTTTAGAATGGGAGCTTGACTCCATAGTTTAGAATGAACATTACAATTGATGCTATAGTTTATAATGAATAGCTACATTGAACCCTATATTCTAACATATTGCCCATGTACTAGATTTTCATTGAGAAAACAACTTCCTCAGGCTGGTTTTGCGTGTTTAGTTTAAGTCTTTATTTACAACCCTAGCCAAGGTTACTTGTAGCCACACATAGAATGACAAAGATGATATACTGTTGAGTACTACAATTGTTAACGGAAGCATAAAAGTCATTCACTAGCATTTTTCTAGCCCAGATCATCAACTGCTTCAATTTTCAATTATAGTAATATATGTTACACTTAAAACAACTAGAGTAGTTGAACTGTCAATCTCTCTGGACTGACTTATTCATTGGATTCGTAGAAGCGAAGACTTTAGAGGTTTTTTTGTCCAATGACAATAGAAAGAAATAATTAAATTAAAAATTAAAAAAAGAGCTTACTTAGAGGAATTGTCAGCCCACTAGAAATGGCATCCTGAATAGGAACAAGCATTTGTTGCATTGTGTTAACTGCCTGGCCAAGCGCACCTTAGAAATCAAAAATCTGTTCCAAAATAATTGCAGAAAGCCAATGAGAATTGCAAAGGAAATTATAACAGGATCATGTAATCTCCCCAAAGAATGCCATAAAGGCTTTCTCTGTCTCTTTTTCCCTTTTTTTTTTTTTAAATTTTTTAATGCTTAGCATGAAAGGATCTGTTTAATTCAAGTCTTAAGGGTTGTCTAATTTTGTGAGTTCCACTTGAAGCTCAAACCCAAAGACCCCAGTTAATATATTCAAGCCCCCTATATTTGTTGGTATATAGACTATTTTTTAAGGTCCTGGTTTAAAATACTACTTACAAATTCCACTATTTCTCATTTTCCTTCTTTCTGTTTCACTAAGCCACTCAAACAGATTTGATTCCTAATATGCATATTAGAAAACCACTTAAACAAAGATGCAAATAACTTTCTTTGTTTTATGTTTATATATATATATATATATATATAATCAGCAGTCTTTATGCATATATAATCAACAATCTTTTATTGCTTATAAAAAAAGGTAACAATTTTTATTAAATCAAAAGAAAGGCATAAGCCCAAGTATAATAAGTTAAAAAGGAAACAATCCTGACACAACCATCCATTCAAACAAGGATTTGAGGATCATCAATTTCAGATCCAATAGAGTTCGTTCACATCCCTCAAAACTTCTAAAATTCCTTTCTAGCACAGTGAGGAATCGCCTTCCAATGTTCTATGCACTAATGTCCACCAAAACAGCCTTGCCAACCAGCATTTACTCCTTTAGAAATAACCCACGGGAGAGTCAAAAAGGCTAAAAACCATAGACCATAGCTCTTTAGCAAAAGAAAAATGAAGGAGTAAAGAATCAACTGTTTCCCCATTTCTCTTGCACATGCAACACCAATCTACCATGATAATATGTTTTTTCCTCAAGTTGTCCCCAAGAAAAACACCACTCTTGTTGGGACCTTAAGTTAAAATCTCAAAATACCAAGAAGACAAGAACTAAGTGCATTATGGCCAATAAGAAGTTTACTACATCTTTGCATGCCTAAAATGCCATTTTAAGTTGTAAGTAAGCGCAAAAGAAACACTGAAGATATTAGATGAGTAACTCTGCACTATCATATGAAGTTTATGCAGATGTGCTGCATGGAACACCCTTAAGTCTTAATTCTAACTTAAAAGAAACTCTGAAATTATAGCAAAAAACAAGATAAATTAATAAACACGTGCACACAACTACATGAAAGCATGTTTGCATTAATATTTGTGGCTGCAAATTTAAAATTCTCCCTTACCACAAACTTTGTTTTAACCCTCTCTCTGCTAACTCAGAACCAATAGGTCATTCCTAAAAATGCCATTGCATAAAAAAAAAAAAAAAGCTGTCAGTAACAGAGTCTGCTTGGGAATGGTGATTTCAAAAGAGTTGGGAAGAGTCAAATTGATTAACAGGTCGCATCTACAGAGATGCATCTATGGCCAAGTGAAGCAGCACAAGGTGTGAGAAGAAATTTGAAAACTTATGTTTGTATGATGGCTTGCAGCTGGCAACTTATATGTGATATAAACATAACATACCACTTTAAGTGGAATAATTTGATTTGGTTGGCTATTCAAGCACACTTATGAATATCAATTTTAACAAGAAATATGATTGAGGCAACAATTTACCTAATGCTATCAATACTTTCTTTTTGTTATTCCCTACAAGAAGTTACAAACAAAAATGGTGTCAGCTAAACAATGAAGATTCAAGTGATGCAGCTAAATTGGCATGCTCAAAAATTTTTATAGCATTATACAAACTCTGTGAGAACTAGCTCATATGTATCTTTTATAAGTTGCATTGCAACAAGGTCATTTCTGTCTCATAACCTAAGTTCGAAACTAACTTCAATCTACTATAGCTGTTTATGTAGAGGATTGGATTACAACATTTAGCGGAAATAGTAGCAGTGCATGTATTAGGACTACAATGTAAAAACTCAAAATAAATTTATATACACCATTCCCAAAAATCTATCAGTCTGATCCTTTCAAGTGTTTATCCTTAATCATATAATTCACTTTAAAAAAATTCAAGAGATGAATCAGTATGTTTAACAACTTATTTCTTTAGAGATTTTAACAATCCATCATCATTGTTGTCATCATCATCATCAACATAACAACTTATTTCTCTATAAAATATAACAGCATTCCTGATAATTATCATGTACATATTAGGCTGCACCCTCCCCGCGTTTACTTCTTTTCTGGTTGCGTCTAGTGTACTGTTTGGCCGGAACATGCTTTGTTACTTGGTCATAATGTTATATTTTAAAGCTTTTGCAAACAAACAAATTCATGCACAAAGAAACCCAAAAAATATATGAAATTTAAATCAAAGTAAAGCACTTGGAATACCAGGTGGGAACTTGTGCCGCATCTCCTTGGTTGGATGGCGTGAGTCGATTTCCGTTTGGGTGGAGCGTGAGCGTTTTCATCTTATGGCTGCTCAGCTTGGTCACATTGCCCCTGCTCAACGTCACTGTCATGTGGATGCGTGGCTTGTGGAACATGTATCAAGGTAGAGGAGGTAGGAGGTGATTGTGTATGACTTGGGCTGGTAGACATGAGCTTAACGTGGGGTGTTTGAAGGCTAGGGGTAAGTATAACTGTCTGTGGGGAGCTATAGGACGGGGCCATGGGTGAGTTGTGGTCAATGGTGGTGGTGTGTGGGGAGGACTCGAATTCAGCATGGGTAAACCATGAGGGAGATCCGGTGTCAATGGGAGGGATGGGTGGCATGGGAGGTCCGGTTGTGTCTTGAGGGGTGGACACGGGTGGAGCAGGGGTCTTAGTGGCCAGATGAGCGGTGGGGGTAGGTCAATGATGTGTCACTGAAGCAGCTGAGCTGGTACTAGGCCTTACATATGGTATTTCAGTCTGGTTTGCTGCTTCGTCATTGGCTGGCACATGGATACGATCAACCTCATCCACATCCTCAAGGGCCTTCTTAATGAACTTGTATTCGTAAGATTTTTCATTGAACCAGTTGAGGACAGCCAGTTGGGTTGCAAGCTGTCATTATATATAGACTATTATTAAGTACGATACATACATAACATGAAACATAACATGCAAAACAAAATAAATTTATGCACATTTCCAAAATTTCCATCTTAGCGCTAACGCAGTCGGTATAAGGTCGAGTGATCCTATGGTACCACACCATATATGGATGATGACGTGACATCACCTCCTCCATTCTGAGTGCATTACAAACATACTCGTCACGATCATTCCACTTTTGAATATGCACTCCATGTACCACAGACCAATTTTTCTCTATCTTGCCCTACGCATCTATTTTGTGCAAATCGCGATTGGTATTAGCATCTCTGGGTTGTTCCTGCTTTAGCCCAAACTGTCGTAGGACATGATCGGGTAGGTGGAACTCTACAATCCAAAAACATATAAGTGGAACAGTCGGCCTCCACACGTTACTTCCCTCGATGCAAAAACTAGGAGGAAGATGGCTTAAGTCATTTCTATATGGCTCCCACTTAACCTACAAAAGCCACCAAGTAAAGCAACCACATTCAAAAATTTTCCCATAGTTTGCATAACAAGTAGCACAATAGTGGGCAATGAAAAAATTTTTGAAGGACATAAGATGTTATGGACGTATAAATAAAAGTATTATCCTTGGTCGGGCCGTGTCATAGCAATTTGATTGCGATATGCGGAAAGCACGTGCGTGGGAGCATTCTTTGTATACATCGCCCCTGCCCACCTACAAGCAGGTAACATCGCATGGTCATTAGTCGTTTACGTATAAAAATGTGGCATAATACATGATAGCACACTGATGTAGATAATATATACTTACTTCATAGCAAGAGGAATTGGTGGTAGTGGTGGACCATAAACACCCTCGGGTTGGGGCACCATCTGTGGGGACATATGTGGGAATCTGACATATATCCACAATTAGACCAAAATCAATGGTCCGCCAATCTGCTTTGCCTTCTTGTCGGTTGCATTGCACAATTGTCTGTACAACCATGATAAGGCTGCACTACCCCAACTATACTTGCGTGGATTACAAAGGTTCTGCATGAACTCTAGCCACATGAGATGGACCCTAACTCCGAACTTGTCAAGAAATACCATATCCCCTAGTAGGGCTAGTAGATAGCAGCGAGTATACAGATGAACTTGAATCTCATTGGCATCCGGAGGCAGTGGTTGTCTGATTCGGTCGACAAGTGTGGGTATCAGAATCCTTTGACCATTTAGCATAGTTTGATGGCCATTTGGAATTTGAATTCCAAGCATTTCAGCACATACATTTGTCCAAGTTCTTTTAGTGCTCCGAACCATTGCCTCACCCTTGATGGGCAACCCCATAATAACTTCCACATCTTGCAATGTGATCGTCATCTCACCATGTGGTAGGTGGAATGTATGGGTCTCTGGGCGCCATCGCTCTACAAATGCAGTGATCAATGCATGGTCAAGCTGTATGGATGGGACCAAGTGCAGACCCTCTAGACCAAGCAACCTCACAGTGGTAAGGGCACGATCATCTACCATAGGAACTCGAAGTTTCAACTCTTCATGGCGACTTCGACAATCCAGTGTGCCAGGAGGATCCTGCAAATATTATAACAATAGATAAAAATCTTATGCAAATATTTAGTATTTATGGCTAATTAGAGTTGTGACATGAATGCATAGTACAAGAAAACTCATGCAATTACTTGTCCCCCAGGGTTCCATAGTAACTCAGATCGATGTTTAACTTGTTCCGTCAATACACTACGATCAATAGGTCCAGGATCTATCGTCATGCTGCAAAAAATTTTCGTGTCATATCAACTATGTATTTATTAGGAAACGAAAAGAAAAAGAACATTACCAAAATGCAAAGCAGTGTATCTTCCCAATGCATAGGTGACAAAGATTTAATTGTAATGAGTGTGTGAATTATTTTGGTAGTTGCATAGTTATATGGGAAGTATGGTCAATTTGCAGGAAAAGTTTCCACATCAAGACATTCCTTAATTTCAATACTTTGAAACCAAATGCAAGTTGGAGAAAAAAAATTGCAGCACCAAAAAAACCTGACATTGTTAGAAGGAAAAAAAAAAAAAAAAATCAGCTTCTCACACTTGATAGGGAAGGATCTGAAGTTTGAATTCACAGACACATGAAAACAAAAATATCTGAAGTTTGAATTCACATAGTGACTAAAGTATATCTGAATTGCATCAGAAGTTTGAATTCACAGACACATGAAAACAAGGCCAGAACAATACCAGTTGGTTTTGTTATAATTTTTGTTGGTTTTCTTTGCTATATTGCATTATGTGTAATAAGGATGCAATGCAAATGAGTGCTATTTGGCCCCTACCAAACAATTGGTTACTTTTTGATTTGTTTGGGGTGCAAAGCAGTGGAGCTGGGTAGTGAGCTGTTTGAACTTTGAACTGAATACGAGGATTGTCATAAAACTATGCTTGTCAATTAGTAAACATGTTTGAGCTTTTTTGCTTATTCAATTAGATTAGGATGGTTCAGCTTTCTACATCAAAATTGAGAATTCTAATCAATCTGTTTGTACTTAACACTGATCGATAGGGATAACCCAAAGACATAATTGATTAGAGCAGCTCAATATTAAGTTAAATTAGTGATGATGAGTTAGGGTGCCAATTTCAGTAAATCCAGTCAACTCATCATAAACAGAATTGGTTAACATACTTTTCCCTAGCTCCTTGTCATAGTTATGCCTTTTGTGCATAGGGGTTAACTGACCTGAGCTTGAATATTTTTGGATAGACAAGCTTTAGATTGAAGCTTAATTTGCCTCTAACTTGGGCGATTTGTACCCCCAGATGCCAGCCTGATTTAGTCTCTTTTATTATATTTTTTTTGATGATTTTAAAAATAGACTCATCATTACTGAGTGTTTGTTCTTGATTCAATCTTATATGCTTATTATCTTTTGTACTAATAAGTTGGGCTTTATAATTATGTAATATCAACTGTTGTGGCCTTTCCTACAAGGTTTTTGACTCATGTCTAATGCAGGTTTTGGTGAACAACAAAACTGCTAGTGCAAGTGAAATTGCTCCATCAAATTTTCTGAAGTTGCTTTGGGTATTTCACATTTGTAGTATTGTAAATGGTGGTCTCTTTCAGGTTACTTCTTCGTTGCTTGACAATTGTAGAGCTGTTCTTGTGGGGGAAAGGACTTTTGGGAAGGTTTAGAATTCAGATATTAAATCATAAATACTGATTTAAATTATCTTTATATATATGATCATGTAATGTGATAGACCTGAGTCCACCTAGAACCTGTTTTTCATCTAAACCCTAGGATTCAACTTTAAACATTTATATATTGGGTTTTTTGTGGATTTTGGTCAGTAGCATCAGGGCTGGGGATAAATATCAAAATTT
Source organism: Lithocarpus polystachyus (assembly GCA_033629205.1). Lineage (NCBI taxonomy): Eukaryota > Viridiplantae > Streptophyta > Magnoliopsida > Fagales > Fagaceae > Lithocarpus > Lithocarpus polystachyus. The sequence goes on along the minus strand of CM066173.1, from coordinate 21,831,547 downwards.
CCTTTTGTTATTTTCATTCTATCTCTTTGCCCAACGTATTGAGTTTAGTTTTTAAATTTTTTGTACTACCAATAGATTAGATATCTGATTGACTTACCAAAACTAGATATCTAGTTGTCCTAAATTGGTCGAAATATGATTCTTCCTACGCTCAATACATCACAGCTATAGATTATTGGATCAACAATATGACTATATCTCTCTCTTTCTAATCTTTTTGTATCCCTAAAACACTATAAAATTGAAATAGCACAGTAAACAAAAACACAAAAAAAAAATATAAACTAAACCCAAATCAAATGAAACCCAAATCTCCAAATCACTAAACCTAAAAAGCTAATCAAAACCCATTTCAGCCAATAAATAAAGAGAAAGAAATTGCAAGAGAGAGAGAGAGAGAAAATGAACCTGCTGATGGACGAAGAAAACGGCGTAGGAAAGCACGTGCGTCATTGGAGAGAGAGAGAAGAACGACATAGGAAGAGAGAGACACCGGAGAGAGAGAGACGAAGGGCGTAGGAAGAGAGAAGACTGAAGGCTCTCTTAAACTCGATTTAGGTATACTTGGATTCCCCTTTTTACCCCCATGAAAGTTGAGTATCCTATACTCGATTTTTAGTAGTTCTACGTGGTTTTTCCTCTTTTTTTTAATCCACGTCGGAACTTATTTTCAGTGGGAAGTCGAATTTGGTAAAATCGACTTCCAAAATGAGTCTAACTTACAAATTACGTTTGAGCGCATGCCATCTACCTAAAATTTGGTAAAATCGACTTCCAAAAAGAGTCTAACTTACAAATTAAGTTTGAGCGCATGCCATCCGCCTAAAATTTTGCCAGAATTGTACTGTTTGGCAAATTTTGCCTAGCAATTGTTCTCTAGATCGCTTGATCTTAGATTTGGAAGTCCAAATGTAACCTTGGGGAAGACGCTTTGTATATTCTTAGTGTTGAAGTTTATTGCCCTGTATCTGTACTATTCTTCCATTCCTTATTCTCTATCTTGTACCTTCTTGCAGAACTTCACTAGCTTCTATATACTTCTCCATGAAAATAATGCGTTATGACCAATATTTTCTTCTATGACTAAAAATTTTGGAAAATATTTCGTTTTAAGAACTCGGTAGATCAGTTGGTGATTATTATTTGTAAAATGTCTCCCTTGTTAATAGCTTTAGTAATGAAAAACTTTTAAAACATGAGAATGATAATAGCTTTAGTAGTGAAAAATTATTTAACTGTCCTAAGGAAGTTGCACACGGATTACTTGTAAAAATTATTTTCTTGAAATTTAGAGTATATATAGGCAGTAGGTTTTCTATAATATAAATCAATAGCCGTGAGTGTATTCTTCATTAAATTGGAGTCCAAATCAAAAGCGCAAATCAATCAAAAATCATTGTCTCTCTCAATAAATAACACGTCCAACTCAGCTGTGGAGCAGGAATTTACTCTGCCCGAGGTGCTGATGATTGATGTCAATATGAGGTTGGAGGATGATGATGATAATGAAGATGGTGTGTATTACTATGAATCTGAGGTTGTTCGATCATGATTCTGATGGTGGTGTTTCGATTATGGTGATCGATAATGATGAAGGTGGTGTTTATTACATCGAATCTTTCGATAATTATGATAAGTAGTAGGATTGAAGGTGGTGAATATTGAAGAAGGGTCATTGGTGCTTTTGGGTGCTGAGCAATGTGTTCTCTTATTTACTAAAGCTAAAGATAAATTGAAAATTCTATGGAAAAAAAAATATTGAGTGAAAAACTCAAATACCTTATGTGGGTAATTAATCAATGTGGTAGATCCTTTCTATGAAAGAGACTGTCATATAGAAATTCAAAATATTATTCTGGCCCAACAAAAATGTGTTTCTAACTTATAAAAAAAGCTTTAATTTGATCTAATTGACTTGCCTACCTTTGGTGAGATTTGAGTGCCATAATATAGGAAATTCTTGTGGGAAAGAACAGATACTTGAAATGGTTATAATTTGATACATTTTCTCTAACTATTCTTTCTTGGTTGTCTCTTTTCTAATGTGCTATATGCCTGTCTTTTGTAAAAAGTTTCTAAAATGTGGCTTCTTGCCTTTTTAAAGTAAAATATCGGCGTAGATTGTAGGCAGATTCAAATGATTTAACCTCTTTAACCACAGACATTACTTGGAGTTTATTCCTTCCTAATATATGATTATCATTCAAGACTTTTTTTTTTTTGAAAGTAACAGGATACTTGTGCTTGCCTTTCGAACTTTGCTAGGTAGGTCTTTTGATTACCACTCCAATACTTTAAGGTGTAGATGCCTTGCTTTGATGCTTTTGCATCTTTGATGGATAAAGTTTAAGATTCTACTTTAGTAGTCTCAGCTTGGCTTCATTTAAAAGAAGTGAATGGAAAGAAAATTCTTGGAAGATTGACAATACAGGATAAAAGTTTTAAGACAAGAATGGGAAAGTTTAAGCAAAATGTAGAGGCTGTAGATTAATACAATCACTGTGGTTATAAAGTCTCCTGAGATTTATTTAAAGGATCATAAATCTTGTCATCTTTTATGGTTCAAAATGCTCCACAATGAATTTAAAATGTGGTTCATTGCAGTGAAAAAAGAGAGGCATGTTTTATCATTTTCAAAACTTGGACTAGCACCAGTTGGGTAAACAATAAGTAAATGTTGTCATAAAGGGTTGGCTAAGTGTGCGTGTATGACCAATGCCAATGGCCCAATACTACTGGAGACCAATGATCCCATTCTTGGTTTCCTTATTTCCCTTTCTTTGAAGAAAATTAATGTAGAACAGACAACACATGTCTTTCTAGAGCAGCAGGGGCGCCGGAAGTCACAACTTAATTAATGAGATGAACTCTTAAGTTTTAATTAGGAAAATGGGGTTACTGACCACTGGCTAAAAATGAACTTTGAGCTCACCTCTTTCCTTGATGGTGATATAGAGACTGCAGCCCAGGTACTGTTTCGGCAGCCATGGTCTCTCTTTTTATTGATGTGCAATTTCTTCCTCTCCTTTTTTTTGTAGTTTTATATTAATCATAGTTCATGTTTAGAAATGTAATACACATATTAACATTAATATATCCAATATCTTTTTTCAAGTATTTTCACCATCTTAACACGTATCTTGAATTTATCATAAGAAACAGTCCATAGAGATGGTAGAATTCTCCTTAACTCTGAAATTCTTGCCACTGAAAATTTGAGGTATGCTATATATTTAATATTCTACAACTTACATAATGTTGGAAGGGAAAAAAAATACCTCCAACTTAATTAAGCATTGAACTTAATTAATGAGATTCATCATCTTTTTGCTGATTCAACAAGTCTAATGTGTTGCCCCCTAACTTATAAATGCACATGCAACACACCTATGGCAGCCCTTAATTGATGGAAGTTAAGTCTCTCCAAACGTTCTACTTCATTGATTGGTATAGCTCAGACTGTATTCCATGTCTCTGGTTCATTTTTCATTGGGTTCGGTTTGTAAGTTTGAAGCATATAGTTGCATGCTCCAACTGCCTCTCCAACTGTCAAGTAGATCCATTCTTGGCCTATGTTGTCAATAAACTTGGACTTGTTCAGCTTCTTCATCACGTCACTTCCAGGGTTGGCCAATAAAAGCTATAATAAATGGAGAAAGAAGTATGATGCGAATCTCAATCGACACGCTTTGAGACCTAACACACAATATTAGAATATTTTCCCAAGAAAGCTAAAATTCAGATTTTGACAGAACCCTGACCCAATGTTTATAAGAGAAACGCGAACCAAAAGTATAAGTAACAGACCTTGACCCAATGATTATAATTGAACCACAAACCAAAGGTATAAAGTTTGAACGCCACAAGGAAGAATCCTTGATAAGTTCACAGTTCTTGAAGAACTAAAGAGAAGAGTAAAGCCTCATCTTTTTCTGATTTTTTTTTCAATTATCTCCCTATTACAATGAGTGCATGCTATTTATAAGACATGACTGAAAATAGAAAATATAAAAAAGTACTAAATAATAAAACCCTAAATAAAAGTTAATTCGGTCTGAAATTAGCAGATCCAAAATAGGAAAATAGCTAAAAAACGTTCTAAATAATAAAAGCCTAAAATTAAGGTAAATCTGGTTTGAAAATAGAAGATCCATATTAGGAAAAATATCTATTAACTGATATGAAGCTGGAAAGTCAATCAGCCATTAATCCTCGCCATAAATTACGTCCAATTAAGCCAGATCAGCTCTCAATAGCTTGAATTAAATTTATTACGCCTTTATCTTCCTTTGGGCCCAGCTTGGAGTGTCCTGCATTAGAATCAGCCCAAATTTCTTGAATCAGCCCATTAATTGCTTCTTTGATCTTCTTGGATCTTGCTCTAGTAATAAGCCCAACTGGAACATGCAATGGATCCTTGAATTCTTATTGATTCTCATCATTCCCCCTTTCTTCAAAAGGATTCGTCCTCGAATCGTCACCTACATCAAAACAAGAAAGATTAGAAACGTTAAATGTAGAACTAATGTTATACTCACATGGAAGATCCAACTTGTGTGCATTATCATTGATTCTCTCAAGGACTTGAAATGGATCATCCCTTCTAGGATGTAGCTTGGATCGCCTACGGGCTAGAAATCTTTCTTTTTTCATATGCACCTAAACCCAATCACCTGGTTCAAAGAGGACTCGTCGACGGCCCTTGTTGACTTTGGTCGCATATTGCTCATTTTTCTTTTCTATATGTTGTCGTACACTTTCATGGAGTTTCTTCACCATCTCAGACTTCTTTTGGCCATCCAAACTAGTCATTTCATTAACTGGTAAAGGCAGTAAATCCAAAGGTGTTAGTGGATTAAAACCATAAACAATCTCAAATGCTGAAAAATTAGTAGTAGAATGAATACTTCGATTATATGCAAACTCAATGAATGACAAACAATCCTCCCAATTTTTCAAGTTCTTCTGAATTATAGTATTCAACAAAGTAGATAAAGTTCTATTTACTACCTCAGTTTGTCCATCTGTTTGGAAGTGACAAGTAGTTGAAAACAATAGTTTAGTTCTCAACTTTCCCCACAAGATTATCCAGAAATAGCTAAGGAACTTAACATCACGATCAGACACAATACTCCTAGGAACACCATGGAGTCGTACTATCTTTCTAAAGAACCAATCAGTGATGTGGGTTGCATCATCAGTTTTATGACATGATATGAAATGTGCCATCTTAGAAAACCTATCAACAACCCCAAAAATTGAATCTCTACCTTTCCTTGACCTAGGCAGGCCTAGAACAAAATCCATAGAAAAATCGACCCAAGGTGCACTAGATTCGGGTAGAGGAGTGTATAATTCATGTAGTAAGACTCTAGATTTGGCCTGCCTACAGTTAATGCATCTAGCACAAGTTCTCTCCACATCACGTTTCATCTTTGGCCAAAAAAAATGTTCTTGTAACACATCTAAAGTCTTCCTTACACCAAAATGACCCATTAAACCACCTCCATATGCTTCACGCACAAGTAACTCACGCATAGAACTATTAGGCACACAAAGTATATTCTCTCTAAACAAGTATCCATCTAGTCTATAGAATTTAACAAACGTTGCCTTCTCACATGCTCCATACACATTGGCAAAATCATCATCATTGGCATACCATTCCTTAACATATTCAAATCCTAATAACTTTGCATTTAAAGTAGAGACAAGGGTGTACCTTCTTGATAATGTATCGGCCACAATATTTTCCTTACCTTGTTTGTATTTGATTACATAAGGGAAGGTCTCAATGAATTCCACCCACTTGGCGTGTCTTTTATTCAACTTACCTTGTCCCTTCAAGTGCTTCAAGGACTCATGGTCAGTATGTATAACAAATTCTTTTGGCCAAAGGTAATGTTGCCACGTTTCCAATGCTCTCACCAATGCGTAAAGCTCCTTGTCATATGTTGGGTAGTTCAAAGCTGTTCCATTTAGCTTTTCACTAAAATATGCTATTGGCCGCTTCTTCTGCATCAAAACAGCTCCAATACTTATTCTTGAGGCATCATACTTAAACTCAAAAGTTTTAGAAAAATTAGGTAATGCTAATAAAGGAGCACCACCTAACCTTTAATTTCTATAAATGCACGATCTTGCTCACTACCCCATTTAAAACCCACAGATTTTTTAACAATTTCAGTGAGTGGTACGGCTAGTGTACTGAAATCTTTGACAAATCGGCGATAAAAACTAGCTAAACCATGAAAACTTCTTACCTCAGTGATTAGGTGTGGGCCATTCTTTGATAGCCTTCACCTTTTCCTCATCCACCTCAATTCCTTTCACGCTAACTGATGGAAAAATATGTTTGTATCACATACAAAACATACGTAACGAAAAATTAATAGATCTACTTTATTCACAATTGATAACATGCACTATGTAAGTTTCAGAATATAGAATCAAGAGAGTGTACCTTGGTGTGGTGAATTTCAAAACCAAAGATGATAAGTACTCGGGAAAACTTTTAATCTTCACTCCAATTCCACTTGATGCCCAAGATGTGTGGTCTCTCAATCAATTATGTATGTATGT
>CM066173.1:21797465-21819965 GCA_033629205.1 Lithocarpus polystachyus | reverse complement strand
ACTTGGATTAAATTTATTATGCCTTCATCTTCCTTTGGGCCCAGCCTAGAGTGTCCTGCATTAGAATCAGCCCATTAATTGCTTCTTTGATCTTCTTGGATTTTGCTCTAGTAATAGGCCCAACTAGAACATGCAATGGATCCTTGAATGCTTGTTGATATCGTATTAATTATAAGGCAATAAGAGAATTGAAAGAACAAAATAGTGTTCTGAAAAGAATTGCATTTCATGGCATGTCAAAGTGTTCTATATTGTGAATATATATGTACATACAATAGTTGACTTAAGGTACTGTTGATTATACTAAATTTAGGACAAAATAATGTATCTTAATTTTAGTCTCAATCAGAGACTAACTTATACAATATGAAATATATGAAACATGTGCTAAAATTCCAACATAAGCAATGTAAATAGGAAATTTGCAATGGAAACACATAAAGTTGAATAAAAAACATAGAGGAAGAATGTACCTTAAGCCCTCTTCTATCAGCAATCTTCTTGACCTCTTCCATCATGCTTATTCAACTTGAATCAATGTTACCAACAACTATCAACCAAATTATTAGTTGGTGTTAGAGTTAAAATTTTGGAAGTTCTATTTGAAAGATAAATGCAATATTTGTTTCTATCATTTCCAGGCCCATCACTTACCACCCATATCTAGTATAACATACTGCAAGCTGGTTTCCCTTGTAGATTTTATTCTGTCTTCCTCTTCATCAATCCACCTTGCAATCCTTAAAAGCAAATAGTGCTTTTTGTTAGTTTTCTTTTAGGGAATTTGAAAGTTCATGTTCTCTTTTCTTTCTTTTGTCCTTTTTAATTTTTTTTTTAATATTTATTATGTTGTTGATGTGTGACATCAAAGTGTCCCAAAATCCAACAAGCTCAATCTGATGTTAGTCAGGCCTAAAAACTATCCTTGAAGATCAAAATAACATCCCATTATTTTTAAAACGTTTTTATTATTATTAATTAAGTCAAATAGTCTTTATTTAGTGTCTCCTAGGATGAATCAGACTTTATGTTTTATTTCTCCTAAGCGGACAAGTATTTTATTAATTATGTTTTTAAATTCCTAAGAGTCATATCTGATTTTGGTCAGGTTAAGTGAATGTATTTATTATTATTTTCATTTTTCTATGCTTGGAGGCTGTTCCAAGCTCTATTTAAGACTTTGGCTAAATCAAAATAAAATTCAGACAGTATTTTCAAAATTAAAAAAACCTTGTGTTTTTCAGAAGATGGATTTCTCTTCCAAATCATCTCTTATCCCTTAGGTGGATTCCTTTAGGTGGCGAGTGTCAGTTTCTGTATCTCTTGGGTGGTGTTAATTTGTATCCTATTGAGTGGTGAGCCAAAACAGTTTTGTATTCTTAGCTAAATTCTTTTGAGTGGTGCTATCTGTATGCCTTTGGGTTTACTTAGGTGGTGAGCTTATCTATCTTTTAAATTAGTGAGCATTTTTTCTTATCCCATAAAACTAGAAAATACAAAATATATTCATCCAACCTATCTCCATTTATTATATCGGTTAAGTTTGGGTTGCTCAATACAAATCCAATATCAATGTGGTATAAATCACGTATATTATCATGCCAGTTTATAAGATTTTTGTAGTAAAATCAACAGTGGTGTTATCCTTCTCCTTGATATAAGTAACCAAATTTTAGTAGTTTACCACTCTCTTAAGTAGCTTGAATTGGCAAAGTAGATGGGAGCATCAATTTCGAGCATGAGAATTCCTGGTGCATTGTTTGTATTTGGGTACTGTTCAACATTTCTGTAAATCATGGAATTTGGGATGTTTCCAAGAACCACAGTCCTTGGTCTAGCAATGAACAAAAGTACTCTGAGCAAAGATAGAGCAATCTGCATTTGCACATAAAGAAAGTTTAATTATTGTAAGTGAATGAGTAAACAAAGTCTATTTTTGGAGATATAGGTATATATGTTGGGAGGGCCAGTGATTCATACCGCTATGACTAGGCCCATTTGGACGCTGCCAAAAACTACACCAATGTATGCACTCATGCACACTACAAAGTCGAATTTGTCAACCTTCCAGAGATGGATGGCTGCTGCATAATCTATAAGTCCAAGTGAATGTTCAAATAGTGTGAAAAACACTATGAACATTTAGACCTCCAAAATACAAATTATTAATTCAAGCTTAATATCAAACAAATTATGTACGGAAAATGAACATAAACTAATAACAAAATTGATAAACAATCTAAACCAAATAAAATCACATCCATAGCAGAAATTAAATGGTAAAAATTAAGGAAGAGAGATGCAAACACAAGGACAACAGAATGATGTGTTATCAAAGAGGAAACCGAAACACTCGGCGTAAAACCTCTCCGCCGTCCTCTAAGCGGTCAATAATCCACTAAATAAAGTAGTTGGGATACATGAATAGCAGAAGACCCTCCAAGCCTAATCCACCCAGTATACCTAAGCCCTCCAAGCTCCTACTCCAACGAGGTTACGCTGAACCTATTTCTTCTTTAGCTTACTGGATTCCGCTATAGCCCATAGCATCAACTAAAATGAAATTGGTCCCTTCCTAACTGCTTTCCAAGCACCAATTTGCCTTCTCACAGATATAGGTAAGGTGAGAAAAGGATTTGGGTAATGTACCTCTCAAGGATCTAACAATGGAGAGGGTGAGAGTAGAGGAATTTGAAGAGTCACTATGTAAAGATTGTGGATGAGTTAATCTTATTTTCTCTAGGGTTTCTCTCTCAAAATTCTCTCTGGAAGCTCTCTACATTTCGTGGGTATAAGGGGTATTTATACTGGAGTGAGAATGGAATGTGAAGAGTCAGTTTTTTCAAAATAGAGCTGACTGGCGACTTGGTCTCGCGACTTGACTGAGTCGCGAGTACAAGCCGTGAGCTAACTGAATGGCCAGGTTGGTCTTTTTGTCGTGTAGTGCAACAGCTGGCAGACGGTTCAGCTTCTCTGCACGTTTCACTCGTGTGCATCTTCTGGCGGCTTGCCAGTCGCGAGCCACTCGCGAGATCCAGTCGCGAGTCCCTGCTTCACTGCACAATCTTGAGCATTTCTTCACACTCTCTCATACACTACCCTTACATGATTCCCACCTAAATACAGGGTTTCTAAGTGCTGAATTACAAGCAAATTGGCATGGAATAAAGCCAATAAAATAGTTGATAAATTTCAGCTTACACCAAGCATAGTTGAGATAATTATGGCTGACAGCACCACAAGAGGAGTGTAATGGAACAAAGGTGTTAGGAACAACAATGTCAACATGACATTCATTGCCATAACAATGTTTGACACTGCAGTCTTGCATCCTGCATTGTAATTTACTGCTGATCTTGAAAATGGCCCTAAAAAAATTATGTCAATGCCAAATTCGTTAGCAAAAAGAGATAATCACTTTGATAATTCATTGTGGGGATTAATAGAATTGTGCATAATAAAATGACAAAAAAGAATACTTGTTATTGATCTTGATTAGTTTATTGAGGATCTATAGTCCATCCCAAAATTTTAGGACTAAGGTTTGGTGGTGGTTATTGTATTAATAGATTTGTGCAGAACAATTAGGCTAATAACATACTATATTAGGCACTATTTTATAAGACAATCAGTAAGTAATGAGAGACTTTTAGTGACAAAGTCGAGTAAATCAAATACCTGTGGTGAGGTAGCCAGAGGTGCAAGAACCAACAATGTTCATCATTCCAAAAGCAATCATCTCCTTGTTCCCATCTATATGGTAATTCTTGAACATGGCAAAGCTTCTCCCTACGGCTATTCCTTCCTGTGCACATAACCATCAACAATTCCTATATCATCGCCATCAACCGTAACAAAATTAAGCCAAACTAGGCCACTATTTGCTATGTTAACAACCAGATGTATATGGGACAGGAAACTACACCCTCAAAGGAATAGTAAAGTATTAAAAGAGTTTTAGACGTCTAAGTTAGCAACAACAACAACAACAAAAATGACAGTATGACACAAATAATTTTATAAATTGTTGCCATAATTTGACGTGATTAACACATAATAAAAGTGGTGTCAATAATAAATTCATGTGAAAGGTGATATTATTCTAATCAAAACTCGTGGGATTTTACCAAATTGGGAAAAAAAGTTGCTAAGATTGTGTATTAGCTACATTGATCTTGGAGGTGGGCTGTCCTTTGCTTTTTTGAGCTTAAGCCCATTGATCATGGTTTTTTGTTTTTTTTTTTACTTTCCTTCAGCAGAGTAGTAGGTGCTAATGAGGTAACAGTGCTAAAGTGGTGTGCATGTACGCATACAATATTGAAGGAATGAGAAGGTTTCTTACAGCGAGAGCTATGACGCCAGTGATGATGCCAGTTTTGATTGCTACCGTTAGATATGGAGACACAAATACTAGGTCTCCGAACGACGGTGGATTCAGCCCCTTCTTCAACTCTCCTATCTGAAAAAAGTTCACAGTACCATATATGCAGCATATCAGCCCTCTTTATCATACGAGTAAGACACTAATCAAAATTGTTATTATTCCACAAATAAAAATAAAGAATGAATTAACAAATACAGTGATACAAAGATTTCCACAAAAATGTTCCATAATTATTAGTGACACTGTCTGTTATGGTTAATGCATACTAAAAGACTAAAAGCAATACTGTTAATGGTTAAATCCATGAAAGTGATATTATTAGGATCAAATCTTCTAACCTTTAAAATTTGTGCAAAAAATTGTGTGCTTAACAATAACCAATCAGAATTATCCATTTAATTTACCTGGTGATTTGGCAAAGCCCCACCAATATAGCAAGAATTATTGTGATTACTTTAATTTTAATGCATATAAAATTATGATTTTTTTATTCCCAATTACATTAGAAATGTTATAATTAATCAAATGTTTCGTGAAACTGATATTACACCAACTATAAATTAACACTTTAATAAATTATGAAATTTTGTGAGTTTGCTTTTTTTTAATTTTTAAAAAAGAATAGAATATAATGGGACCGGCTGAAATACAAGGAGTAGTATTATTGGTGGGGCTCACAAGTTTGTAATCTGTAGACTAGTTCTATACACGGTAGGTGCTAGAACGATAGTGTTTTAAGTTTTAATTGCCCCAAAGTTTAAGAAGAGGCCAAAGGCCTAAACACAAGTGAGATGGAGCAAATGCCTGATCAACTCATACTTGTAGGGGGCGGCGGCGGCGGTGGTGGTGGTCCACAACTTGTGGCTAATTGGATTGTTTTTGCATCACCTTCAGAGGGTCACGGTCTGGGAAGCATGGACGCGGCGCTAGAGGAGCTGCACTCGCGTCTGACGTGGCCCGATGCAAGAGGGACCACCCTGCTTGCGCGTCGATGCCGTGTCGAGCCTTTTTTTTTTTGTTTTTCACGACTCGTGCTGACGCGACGCAGACTCGGGCTGATTCTCGTCGACTCGGGCCATATCGGGCGAAACCGCCGATACTAGCGCTGAATTGGCCGATTCAGGCCGAAATTAAAAAAAAAAAAGAAGGTGCAAAACGCATCATTTGGACAAAAACCCTATATCTCAGTCTGCAGCTATCTCTATCTCAATTCTCATCTTCAGCTCTCTCTCTCTCTCTCTCTCTCTCTCTCTCTCTCTCTCTCTCTCTCTCTCTCTCTCTCTCTCTCTCTCTCTCTCTCTCTCTCTGGTCTCTGTGCTCCATGCCACGACTCTCTGGCCTCTGCTCTCCGTCTCCCCTCTCTCCGTCTTCTCTCTTTCACACAATCTCACTCTCAACTCACTCACACAATCTCACTCTCAAGAGTCTTAACTCTCAACTCACTCACACTCTGCTCTCTGTCACCCCTCAGGTATTTATCTCAAGTTTTCAATCTTAGTTTTTCGTAGCTCTCACATGCTTTGACTATTACTCAATGTGTCTGTGATCTGATTTTTATTTTATTTTTTATATAAGTTGTAACGTAATGTAATGTAATAATGTTGTTGATTGTATTTAATTTATGAACATCATGTTTTAGTTATTATCTACTACTGTTATTAAATTTGGTATATGTTTATATAATGTGAAAAAAGTATGCTTAGCAATATATTAAAAATATAAATAAAAATATTTTTAATAATTTTTTAATCGCCGCACCCGCACCAGCACCCGAATTCGGAAATGCACCTGTGCTTCATAGGTCACGGTTCCACAGTGCATGTATATGTCTGTGTCTTGTCTCTATACAGAGAGAGAGAGAGAGAGAGAGAGAGAGAGAGAGAGAGAGAGAGAGAGAGAGAGAGAGAGAGAGAGAGAGAGCGAGAGAGAGAGATGAAGATATATGCTCGCCACTTGAACACCATGTTTCTCAGCATGGGTGAGATAAACGAGAAGGCTTCCCAATATGACTGACGTTAATGGTGCCATTGCTGATATCCAAAAGAATTTTGGCCTTCTTTGGCTCTGCATGCAATGTTTTTCATTATCACATTCAATTTTTTATATATTGTAAACACTAAAAAATCCCTTTCAAACAAATTCATTAAATAACTTAATAGAAAAAAAAAAAAACAAAAAGAAAAGCATAAGTATGTCTTATGTTCACTGATTGCATGTGACCTGGCTAGAAGCATGTGTTTATGATAGAATTTTATTTTAATATCATCTGTTTTATGATATCTATTTTTAATAATATCAGAATCAGATCAATTCTAATTTTTAATTTTTATTTTAATATCAAATCAACTATAAGAAAAGTTATTAATTCATCTAATTGGAACCAACTCCTAGAAAGTACTAGTATAAACCATATCTAGTTGGTTGGTTTATTTATACTTTTAATAAAGAAATTGCCTTAATCAAGGAACCTTATTTTCTTGCCTTTGAAATTAAGAGTTGAGCTGTTTCTTAATCTGGGGCTAGTCAATTAACGCTTGTTTTATTTGTCTTTGTTGTTGTCATTACTCATTACTAGTGTGTATTATTTAATTGGCGAGTTGCAACTAAGTGCTTATCACTTATGTCAGTTATCTTTGACTGTTTGCTATACTTAATTACTCCTTCCGTCTCACTTGTTTTGTCCTTTATTCCATTTTGAGATGTCCCAAAATATTGTTCTGTTTCTAAAAATAAAAATCATTAATTTACTAATGTTCCTATTATACCTCTGTTAATTTACTAATTCAATTTTTTGAAAAATTTTTTTAAGAGTAATTTTGGAAACTTATACATTTTTAACAGGTAAACAAAATATAATAAATGATGTTCTCTTAAAAAGTTTAACTTTTAAAATAGGACAAAAAAAGTGAGACGGAGGGAGTAATTTAGAGTTGGATTAAGCTAATTAGTTGAAATTTGACTCGTGCAGGTAACAACAACAAATATTATAAAAAGAGAAAAGTTGATTCCAACCTACCTAATGAAATTAAAAATAAATAAATAAAGTAGATGCTTGGCTTATTTAGAGAATTCATGACAGCTGCCCTATAAATCCTATTAGTGAACCAATTTGTATTATAAAAAAAAAATGTTAGTGATGGCCTTTTGCTGAATATACCAGTTTGCCTTAATTGTATGATTAATTTATTGAGTTAGTGCCATGTCTTTTATGAAATAACTAGTACTATAAAGAATAAGCATCTGAAAATAAAATTAAAAAAGAAAAAGAAAAAAGAAAAGCTCTAGATCACCAAAAATATGGGTTAGATTTACTTACGAAGTATCTAGTGCTGATGAGAAAGAAAAGGAAACAGCATCCCAGGACACCGCTGTCCCATCTCCACTGTAATATTCACAGGTAGATTAGATAACCAAACGAAACAATATACCAAAGGAGAGAATGATGTATAAAATAATACTATAAAAGAATCCAAAAAATTCTCATTCTTTCTTGAATTGGAAATAGAAGCATTATAATATATGTTGATCACAAGCATCTCAATATCAAATATAAAACCCATTTTACTGTATATTTCTTAAATAAATAAATAAATAAAAGTAAATTGCACGAGTGTGACAATAGACCCATAATCTTTCTTCTTCTTCTTCTTCTTCTTCTTCTTCTTGTGTGTGTGTGTGTGTGTGTGTGTGTGTGGCTATTGTGAGATTCCGCTTTGATAAATTGATAATAAAAAACCAAAGTTAGACATCTAATGGGATATTCTTAGCTAGTGGAAAAGAAATTTGGTCGGACACTAATTATTAGTAGATGATTTAGTTTCGTTCTTTTACGTTATTGTTGGTTAATGTGAGGAAAGAAGAGCTCACATGTGTTTGGCGAAAAACAATTTATGCTTTATTCGTGTTTATGAAATGGTATTTTTTTTTCCTAATAAAAAAGTGGGGATAGAGATTCAAACCAAGATCGCAATGTTTTGTTATTATTATTATTATTATTTTTTTTAATAAAAATGGTTTAAGTCAGTCAAGAAGAGCACTAGCTACCTGATGTGTTGGGCTAAAGACAGAACGCATCACTGACACAAGATCGTTCCCATGGGTGAAATGATCAAGGCCAAGAATCCCTTTTAGCTGTTGTAGGCACACCACAGTGGCTGCTCCTGCCATGAACCCTACTATGGTTGCATGTGAAAGAAAATCCACTATAAATCCTAGCCCGTGGTCAAGTATGCATAACTTTTAGAATACATGAAGCCATTAATTTGCCACTGAAAAGTAATAAAATAGAAATAAAACTCAAGTATAGTTCCTAGGGCTATGGCGTGCATCACATAAAGAATTGTATCTAAAATTTGTGAAAAGAGAAAACTAGCTAGGGTTAAATAATTCAAAGTTTATCATTATCCGACAATATATGTCAAATGAAGGCAATAATGAATTAATCACAATATGGAGTCTCAAATATGTGTTCAACACATGTCCATAATTAGTAAGTGTCATCTTGTATTTCGATTAGTGCACTAGAACATTGGACAAAAGGACTTGCCCTAGAGTATGTGGGTTGTGGTTATATTAAAAAAAAAAAAAAAAATCCAATTTTGCATTAGGAGAGAAGAGGGAAGCTCATTGAAATAATTATTTAGCAACACCAAATAATAAAAGACAATATATAATTTCAGCACAACGAGAGAACAAGCATAATATTCTTACTTAAAAGCTTTTCTTGCCAGTTTAAGTGCCTAATATTTATTAAAAAAACATGCATGCCTTTTATATATTCTTGTTTTTGGTCAAATAAGTTTCCCATTAATTAACTTACCCAACCTGAAGAGATGAGAAAAAGGAGCAACTGACTAATAAAGTTAACAATCTTTTTGTGCTACTGTGATCGATGCCTATGCTAGCTCAACTTCCTTTTTTATGATGAATTGTGCAATAATACAAACCTTAAAAATCCCAAACAAGCTTGGAAAACTCCAGCAAAAGATGTGGCCGTGAAAGCAAGGTGAAGATAGAGCTTAGGATTTTCAAGAGCATTAACTTCTTCCCCCAACATTGCTCCGGTGAGAAGGGATGCAACAGCAACAGTACCCACAGCCAAATCCCTGGAGCTACCCATCAAGGCATAAACCAAAGGTGGAACAAAGCTTGAATCTACAAATTTTAAACAAAAAATCACAAACCCCATTAAAAAGTTATTCATAATGTATATACTAAAATTATTCTTTTATGTTTTCAGCTCAAATTTCTAGCACTCACATAGGCCAAGAATTGGAGGCAAGTTGGCTAGCTTAGCATAACTAATCTCCTGAGGGATTGCCAAGCTAGCAATGGTGATCCCAGCAATAAGGTCAGCTTTCAAGAACTCTAAAGTACAACGAGGCGCTCATTCTAGAAATGGCAAGAAGTATTGAAGTCCTAGTATGACTTTTCTTGAGGGTGGTTGGTTCTTGAACTGTCTCAATGGGTCATCAGGAAAGAAAGTCTCTTTGAGAGAGTACTTCAATGACTTGTGTTAGGTTCTAAGGATTAGGATCTAATGTATTTAGAACTTCAATTTGTATGTTGGCAAACCATGATCAAAATAATGTTTAGTCGTGTGTTAGACTTGCTCAAAGTATGAGATTTAATGTAAAGTTGGAATCGAGTTTTTATGCAGAATTACTATTAACTTTCTGTAAGACTCGATCGATCGAAAATTAGACTCGATCGATCGAAAATCGGGCATATCGTTTTTCTGCAGAAAATTCCAACTCAGCCCAAGTCCATTTAATGTATAGGGTTTTATGTTTTGCTCTAAGTATATAAGGGAAAACCCTAGCCACGTTTTTAGTGTTCTGAATGCTGTGTTTGTGAATCTCATTATGAGATCTAGAGGTGTTTACCTTCACATACACTTAGGGTTTACAAACTTGAGATTCATGTCAAGAGTTGTGTAGATCAATACAGTTGCAGAATCAAAAGAGCACAAAGATATACAAGCAGGTGCGCTTGTGGATTTGCTGAAGAATTCAAGAAAGAAGGAGTCCGTGGATCTCGGAGCTATCATGGGGTCATGGTAGTAAGTTTCCTACACTTGGGTAGCAATAGGATGTTAGTGGTCTAAGTCG
The DNA here is from genome assembly GCA_033629205.1 of Lithocarpus polystachyus. Lineage (NCBI taxonomy): Eukaryota > Viridiplantae > Streptophyta > Magnoliopsida > Fagales > Fagaceae > Lithocarpus > Lithocarpus polystachyus. The sequence goes on along the minus strand of CM066173.1, from coordinate 21,809,471 downwards.
CTATTGTGTAAACTTCGATTCTTTCATAGTGGATTCAGTTTACCTTGAGGATAGCTAGGTCAAATCCTCCCCAGGTTTTTACCGGTGTGGTTTCCTGGGTCATCATATCTTTGTGTTATTTATTTTTCCGCTGCTTTGTTGTTTTTGTTTATTTTGTGTTAACCTAGATTTAATTCAATTACCTAAGTTATTCACTTGGCTAATTCACTAGGTTAATCTGTTGGGTTTAAGGGGTCTAAACGAACTGACAACTTGACAAAGGGTTGTGGTGGTGGAATCGCTACACGGTGAGAGCACTTCACGTTTGAAGGGCACACGTAGTCAGCGTTACCCATGATTATTGCACCAGTGAGTGTACAAGAATATTGTTTGGAACAAGTTTTCGATACTATGTATGTATGTATGACACTAAATTGTGGACAAAATGGGCAAATGCCCTTTTCACGCAAATAAAGCAGCGTTTGCCCCTTTTCTCAAACAAATTAGGGAAATGCTCCTCTTTTGTAACTCGAAAATATGAGAATCGAGTTTTTATGAAGAACTCGATATTCCTATGATCGAGTTAGTCCAACCGTTGTGCCACGCTAGCGCAGGTGACATGGCTTTTTTCCAATAAAAAAATGGTTGTATAGTTATCCATAACTCAGTAAATGTGAAATCGAGTTTTCTTCAGCGGTTTGAATCAATAGGACCCTAACGTCTCACAACGCCTATTCACTCACTCTCTCCCTGTACACTCTCTTTCCCTTGCTCTCTGCCATCACTCTCCCTTTACACTTGTCCTCGCTCACTCTGCGATCAAGCTTCCCCACTCTCCATCAGTCTCTCTCTCTGTCCAGTCTCCATCAGTAGTCGTTGCTTCCCGCCGCCGTTGATTGCAGGTACGGTCCACTCCTCTGATATCTTTTCTGATTTTGGTTAATATTAGGTTGTGTTTTATGTGGGATTTTGATTATTTTGTTAAAACTTACTTAAAAAGTAGTAAATATACTAATCAAGATGATAATTTTGTTGTCTTTTATATGCTACAATGATGATGATCTAAAGTATTTCTTGCTATATGGTTATGTCTGTGTGATATTCTCATCTGTGAGAATTTTGTTGTCTTTTACATGCTGCAACGATTATGGACAGTGATTAATGAGTTTAAATGTGCTTGGGTTTCGATGGGGGGTTTTGGCAAATCGAGTGGTGGTGTTTTAGTGATGTTTCTAGGTTTGTGTAAAATGTGTCTTATTTGATTGTAGGCATGATTTTGTTATAGTTGTTGTAAATGGTGTCGAACTAATTACGTTTGAGTCTAAATAGTTGTTGTAAATGGTGTGAAATGAGTCTCATGCCTCTAGCAGCAACTGTTAGCTCTGAAGCAGAACCCATCTCGTAAAGATTGGTTTGGACAAATATTGGTTCTATTGGGTACACAGGTTAAGAAAAAATGATGAAAACTTTAAGACTCTAGTTGTTTGAAGCAATCTTCAGTAAATCCAAGATGTTCTGCCCATAATGACATCCAATATACATAAATCTATGAAATACAATACACATTCATATGAAACAGAAAGTCAGTTACTGTAAGTCCAATTAAAAACCAGTAAGAGTGATGAAATAGTAGCATTTAGTACAGCAACAAACGCTACTATTAAGTTCTTTCATAGCCCTTAAAAGTTTTATTACTCATTGTTTTTGGTATATCTAGGTTTTTATAAATTTAATTATTTCTTGGAATTGACACTACGTTTGTTTTGCATATCAGGCCAATGTAGAAAATTTTAAGTAACTTTACTAAAAAAAAATTCATTCCCTGGTACCCTCAACTTATATGTGCAAATATATGACTGGAGAAGCTGATATAGCAAGCATAGAAGTTCTTTTGCTTACAATACATTTCCTCTTTGTTTGAAATTGACCATATGGAGGGGGAGAGGAATGATTGAACATTCAATGGTCCTGCACCCTTCGGTGAATTTGAGATGGGCTAACTCCTAAAATGTTGAAAATAGACCTAACAAGCCGGGAAATGGGCTGACTAAGTCATGGTATGCTTACATGTCTAGTAATAAAAATGTAGAATAATTAGTATAGGTTTTTAGATATTAAGTTGAGAACTCGAGACCAAATGATCTGTAGGGATCTTAGTGGTCCATCGTAAATGGGCAAATGCATAGGACATAAAACGGAGAGCTGTCAAGGATGACCTTATAGATAGTGTTACTTTGTTGAAAAGACCAAGTTTGATTGAACAGGTCTGAGAGTAGAATACCAAAACATTGAGTTGTTGCAATTTATATTTACTATGTGATTGTATTGGTCATAAGCCATAGAGTTGAATTTAAATGTCCTTGGGGGAAGATCACATATTCTATGTCGCATGGTTAAATTTAATGTCTTCCCTCCATATGCAACCCCTAATAATTGTAATTGATATTTTCTCTGTTAAAATCACTCTCGAAGACATCATAAACCAAAAAGAACTATCACATTTAAATATTTCTCAGATGTTGAACATCTAGGTATCAATCAAGTTTCTAGCACATTAATTAGTCATTTGTTTATTTTTCTACTTCAATTACAGATGATAGAAAAAAAAGTGTTTTTATGTAAAATTATGGCAAGTTCTTATTTATTTAAGCTTTAATTTGATTGCTTTTGGATTGCATGTTAAGTGGGGGTAAGAAGTGATGTTGACAATCTTGTTGGGATCATAATATGTCAAACAAGATGTATCCATACTTTTATTTTATATTAATTGTGGTTTACTTGTCAGATAATTGCTAACAGTCTATTTGCTGCCATGTCAGATATGTAGGCACTACATAGAGTGCATCCTGGACCCAACGATCATACCCAGTTGACTTGGCAGCCGGATCATTGGTTAACTCCGCTTTGGAGGTGCACCGCTGACGAGGTATGTAGTTGTATTATAAATACATGTCTATTTTATAATTACCCTGTGTGCACTACCTAACACAATACTCTATCGTGTGTAGGAGGTGCCTGGCATCATAAAGGTTCGACGCTGTAAATGTGTATTGCTGCAAGGTGGGCTAGACCCACGTATCATGCAATACATAGATGCAGCAGGTTTAACTGGGTTATTCAAGGCTTTTGATATGGAGGTCGACCATGCCTTGATCACGACCTTGGTCGAGCGGTGGCATCCAGTTTCGCACACATTTCACTTACCCTATGGAGAAATGGGTATCACCTTGCAAGATATCGAGGTGATGCTGGGGGTTTCGGTGGATGGGTTGCCTACCACTGGGAGGACAGACATGCAATGGAATGTGGTGTACGAAGAATTGTTGGGCCATGAACCTCCGCCCGTGATACCGAAATCAAACAAGTCTACCCTTACTAGGGCGAGGATAAAATACAAAGTGGCTTGATGCACAGTTTGCTGCTCCCCCAACTGCGGATGCCGGTGACGAAGTCGTGCAGCAACATGCCCGCTACCACCTACTTGTTCGGATTGGGGCCCTGTTGTTCATGGACAAGTCTGCGAACCGGGTCTCATTGTTGCCTCTGTAGTTGCTCAACCCAATCAGTAATGCGAGACGATATAGATGGGGCAGTTCAGCATTGGCCTGGCTCTATAGGCAACTTTGTAGTGCATCGAAGAAGGATGCGATGTAGTTTGGAGGAGCACTCTTATTGGTGCAGCTATGGGCTTATTCAAGGTTCCCACGAATATGTCCTATTGCGAGACCGCCTCTACTGCCAGTGCACTTAGGGCCCCTTGCCATTAGGTACGTTCATTGAGTTCTCGTTATTCAAGCTAAGTGTCTCTTAGGAATAATTATTTGTGTATTAGTATATTACATTTTATTTGTCTCTTTGATATAATTAAAAATATGTCAAACTAACAAACAAAAGAAACTTATCAATGCTTAGTATATGGACGTGAAATATAAAGCAAAGTTTGTTAAATGTAAAGTTTAGCAACGAGCATTTTTTGAAACCCCATGTTTGCTAGGTGGAGTGGGCCAAAATGCACCATAGAGCATGCCATACACGTCCTTGCTACATACCGGACGTCGCTTGATACACTACGGGCAGAGCAGGTATTCGGTTAATTTACGTTCTCAATTTGAGGTTTTTATTTTTTCCCTCAATTGCATGACCACGTTTTTATTTATTTATTTTTTTTGAATTCTTGGATTGTTGTAGGAATGAGTTGATTTAAGAATATTGGTTCCATCCCATCATTTTGTTTGATGCTAGGATTTTCATCCTATCATTTAACTCAATTGGAATGTCCATTGTGAAGTACTTCACATTAGAACTTCCATTTGCAGCACTTGCATGAATACGACCAAGCATAAGCTCAAAAATTCTTGAATGTTAAATCAAAGGCCTCAATTCTTTTATTTTAACCTAGCATAGACAAATATTATATAATCCAATAATTTTAAAACCTTATATTTGGAGACTTCTTATTATCAAAAGTAGGGGTGTACATGTGCATGGGTCGAGTTGGTTGGATTGAAGGGTTTTTTCCAACTCAACCTAAGCATGTCGGGTTGAGAAATTCCTAACTCATTACATGTGTAGAAACCAACTCAACTTGACTCACGTGAGTCAGGCTAAGTTGGGTTGGATCAATGGATTATATTTAAATTTAGTCATATATATATTAAGTAGAATTTGGCTATATCCTTCATTATGTACGGAAACGTTTGTGATTTACACCCAAAAAAGAAGAAAGAAAGAAGAAGAAATTGTCCCTTTTCCAAGATGTTTGAATTGAATAAGTAACTTACCTATATATATGTTGTTGAAAAAAGAAATTGCAACATGCACAAAAGATTGAGCATGAAGTACTGGTTTAGTGCAAGACAAAGTGTGTTCAAACCTGTGTTGCAACAAAGAAAACTCCATCAATTCTTACAAATGTCATTAAGTTGATGCAACGAAGAGAAGGCACACATATTGTTCATATATAATTGGTTATAATTCAATGAGAAATGAATTTACCTCAAACTATACCAAAGATAATAAGATTTTTCTTTGGTTGTATTTGTGTGCTCAAGTAATTTATTTGATTTTAATGATGCATCTTCGAAATTTACGATGACATCTTTAAATTCTTCCTAGCTACTAACTGAATCAAAAGTTTGTGTTGATTGTTTGATTGTGTCATTATACACTGTTTTAACCTATTTATGACAAAAGAAAATAGAACTTTTAGCCTGCCATCAAAAGAAAAGAAAAAATTTGAAAACTTTGTATAAGCCGAATGATTGTAAACTCACAAGATACTAATTAAATTCTAAAAAAAAGGCCTCCTAATATAAATTTGACAAATATGGGTCTTTTCAAAACAAGGGAATCAAGGCATATTAGAATATAAATGATATTTTCAAAACTCAAACAATATATGCTAGAAATTTGATTAAAAAAAAAAAACTAAGCTTGTACAGTTCGTAATTAATTAATAAAATGTTATGATCTCAAAACTATAGTTATTGCTCTACCTAATAAGTAGACAATTTAGTATTTCTTTTTCTAACTGTTAGAATCCAGGATTACAAACAAGTATATCTGTCAAAAAACATTGTTACATTGTAAGTTATAAATTACCTTTGTTGAATTGAAGGTTATAGTTTTGGCTTTTGGTAGAATACTGATCGACTTCAGAAGCAATTCAAGTGGTATATTTTGAATTTGTACAGTAACATTCTGTTTACCATAGTTAGTAAGAAATAAGTGTTAATCAGTGACATATGATAAAACATAAAGACTTTTGACACATTACCTCTTGTTGTTGACCTAAATGAAAAGTTGGTTTGTGTTCTTTGTAGCAAAGTTCTAGAGCACAATTTAATTGCAGCATGCAACTCCTTAAGGTGTCCCTACTTAGGCTACCTTAATAGTCCAAAAATTATTAAAAGTTGTGGATTATAAATTACTACTTTATTCATCTAATTTTAGAACCATAGGAACTTATGCTACTCACCATATTCATGAAGAGGAGCTTGATCATAATAAGCTGTGATGGTATATGCAGAGCTTGTTCTACAAAATTTGTTCCACTATGGTACTAAGATAAGGAATGTAATTTTAGACATTGACATGGTTAGTTTAAGATAACTAAAAGGTTTATGTAATTTCCAGCACTAAAATTTAAAAGAAAATATATTTAGATAGAAATATGATAACAGTATTTGATGAGAATTATAACTAAAATACCATACTATGTAATAATTTACATAGCTTCCATTTCTTACAATAAAAAGTGCTACTTGAAATGCAATGTCTTCAGCAGACCTTATATATCTCTTCCCTCCATATACTTGATAGCTTCAAGAGAAAATTAAGTACAGTTAGTTTACTCTTAGAATGATTAATAGTCATTTTGTTCTCAAAACTATGAAACATTGTTAATGACTAATGCAATTAATCTAGTACAAGTTTTCTATTACGATAAAAAACTTTTGTGAAATCATCAACTTGGATTCATCTTAAAGCCATAAGGATGCTTCAGTACCCTCCTCTAAGTCTGGTTCATATTGAAAACCCTAGTATCTGATGGTGTCACTTATCTTTGAATGTTATGCATGTGAACATGGGGCTGAAAATGGAATGTGGATCTCGGTCAAACTATATCTTTTACTATTTTCTGCAGATCAATCTTAATTTCTTGTTGACTTCATTTTGTTAATATTTTGAACACAATGTTGGTGTTCTTTTACTTTCTGCCTAATAATTCCTGAAGATTTTGTGTACGAATAGAAGCTAGAAATTCCATGCTTTCCATATTACATATCACAAACATAATCTGAAATTAGTATGATGTCTCATTATCACAAACATAATCCACTTATGCAGATTGTATGGGAGTCGTACAGGTATACGCTGGGCTCCCTGCCTGCGTATTGCACTGCTGAGCAGCATATTTGGAGGACCGAGGTGCCATTGATATACTTTTGGATAGTGGAGGGGCATCATCCCGAGCGAGTCTTCCGTCAATTTGGGATGAAGCAACCAGTTCCACTTGTCGTGGATACGTCGACTGCCCTTCACAGGATATCCCTCCAGGGTAAATGGGAGAAGGACTGGGCGGCAGAACATGCTGTCCATATTCAGCAATGGGCCAACCGAGGGGATGAAGTTCGCGCTGCCTCTCTCCTGAATGGTGATGATATGTACCTCGTTGAGTACACGACATGGTATAATCGCAACACAAGGCGGTACATAACACCAGAATCTGCGTACTGGGAACTCATGGTGAGGCAACAATTCCTTCCCCTTTGTTGAAACCATTGTTCAATTAAATATCTTCAGCAGGTTTATCATGCAGGCAAAACTCCACAATAATTATTGTCGTTACATCTCTACATCTCTATGACTTTATCTTTCATTATGTTTTAAAGTCAAAAAATACTGCATGATTTAAGTTCTTCATAAATAAGTGAATTTGTCTTGATCCAATTTGTTTGCGTTAGGAATGGTTAATTGGCAATGACCAATGATGACCACACCTTTGTTCATATAATTACATTCAAATTTTAAAAAGGGTGGGTTGGGTTTTATTCTTTTATTTTTATTTTTTGTTTTTGGCTGGCTTGTAATTTCAAATGGACGGTGCAACTCTTTTTAGTAGTGATAATTAGACATTTCATGATAGTTCACAGTTACACTAGATACCCTTACCTCTAGGATTGAAAGCTAATTACATATTTTATGATAGATATTACCTTTAGGACTGGGAAGTCCCTTACTAAACTGTTGGATTACTAGATTCAAGTATGATATATGTTGTAATTTATGGTACTTCCCTTAATTGAAATTTTAAGCTTGCATTTGATTTTTTCAATTCATTGGATTCTTGGTGTACCTTGGGAAATAACAACTTCAAAATATGTGTCCTGATTGCAGTATGATATTAATGGAGTTGTAACTCTGGTGAAGCCTACATACACAAATGAAATTCAGATATTTTCACTTATGCTAAGATTTAACTTATGTACAACCAACCATACGTGTTTTTCAAAAGTATTATCTCAATGTTTAGATTGCATAGCCACAAACATAACAGGAAACTGTAAATTTTTGAGTGCTGGGGTTCTGGGGCCAACCCCTATTTTTATACGCTATCTTTTTAAAGATGTTTAATAATTATAAGTAATATAAGGATTTCATTCGCTATGTTTACTACTTTTTTCTTTTGATTTTGGAACATATTTATCCATGTTTTGTATTATACCTGCGATCCTGCTTTTATGACGTCCTTGTTTTGTAGGTTCGGACGATGATTAGGTCTATACAGAGGTGTGACAAAGGTTCTGACATGCACAATGACCTTACATATGCACTTGAGCTTGTGGAGGAGCTGGGCCAACTTAAATTGGCGGATGCGCTCGCAAAAGCATCCGACATTGGTACACAGGCCTCGGGTTGCGGTGGGCAAAGTGGTGGGTCTCGAGGGGGTGGACGTTGTGGAGGTGGTCAAGTTGGTCGTGGCCGTACGATTGAGCCAGATCCCATCTATGAGGAAGGGGATAACTTGGGTGCAGAAGAGTCATGGCTTGGCATTGATTGGGTACTGTCTGATGACGGCGGCAGGACACCGCGATGCACGTCTGGCGCTAGTGCTGGGCCATCCCACACTGCTGGTCATGAGAACACTATTCCAGCCTAGACTACACCCCGTGGTGCTAGCACGGACTATGAGGACCCTCCCCGTATGTCGCCCCCAGTTTTTAGTGGATCTGCCTATGCTGGTGGATGCATATTTGTCCCCACACCAGGCATGCCCACCCCACCTCTAGTGCATGTGTACCCCACCATGGCAACTTCATCTCTAACCCCCCACGAAGAGGCTGTACAGATCGAGTAGATACCGGCTGAGGACATTGAGCTGGTGGAGGGTTTGTGGAGATCGCGACGCCCTCGTGTGCATGCTCCTGATTACGGGACCGGTGATGGTATGTACTTCGTCTACACTTCCCATCTTCTTAAGCTACTTATATTGTGCATTTGATTGAATATGTTAATTTAATTATGCTGTTGTGTCTGATGAAATAGGTAAGGTTAGACCTGTGAGGGCATATGGGCGGAAACGAAAAGATCATTAAATGCCTTAGTGTGTGCTTATACTTCCTGCCTATAGGTGATTGGATATTTTCGTTTCACTTTTATTTTAAAGTTGTATATTTTTTTTAGAGCTCATATATGGTGGAAACGAAAAGGCCATTGAGCCTGAAATTAGTGTGTGCTTATTCTTCCTGTCTATAGGTGACTGGAATAAGCATGCAAAATGTTCTAATTGGGGAGAATCTTGGTGGCTGTGCATTTGTTTGTGGATCATTGCTTGGGGAGAATACTGGCTTTCAATGTGTTTGTTGTCAAAAAATTGAGATTTTGGAGAAAACCCAGATGGTGTATTGTATTTACTGATGTATTAGGAAGTTTTTTTAGGCTTGGACTTTTGATTGCAAAAGGACAAATGTGTGGTAGGTATTCATTTGACGCCAAACGAAAAGTATTTTGATATGTTGTTAGCTAAAGTAAAGTGGGTTCTAAGATAGATTTTATGTGGCATTGTTGATAAGCAAGAAGAAGTAATTTGATACTTTTGGTAAAAGAGTTTGAGGAGGAAGTTTATGCGGATCAATGGCACAACCAAGTCCTTTGTAGCAAATTATTTATCCGAGACTCTACAATGCTTGGCGCAATGACTATAAGAGCTTTTGAGGAAAACGGACCTATTCTTTGCAAAGAATCTTGAACTGATTGACAAAAATGCTAGTCCTTTTCTCCATAGTTTTACAGCAAATGAGTGGTTGATCCAAAGATTAGAAACACTTAGTGCAGTTGTTCTTGCCTCTTCAGCACTGTGCATGGTTTTGCTTCCTTCCGGAACTTTTAGCTCTGGTGAGTTTTACCTTGAAGAGTTATTTTTTCTATCTTTAATGATTTATAGTGCTTGTATAGATGCTTCAATTTACTAGAGATGGTTTTTTAAACACGCTTGTGGAGTTATATTGAGCTATAAAATAACCCGGTTAGATTCTTTATGACAATTTATCCCTTTATTGCAGGATTTATTGGAATGGCACTTTCTTATGGTCTTTCATTAAACACGTCACTTTGTCTTCTCAATTCAAAATCAGTGCACTTTAGCAAATTATGTCATTTCCATAGAAAGGCTAAATCAATTCATGCATATACCTAGTGAGGCCCCTGAAGAAATAGAAGGGAATCTTTATGCTTTTTTTTGCTTTAGATTTTTCCCACTTAGAGCTGTTTGTGCTGCTTCAACAGGTTTCTTCTGGTGCTGTTTAGTTTACTGGGTATAAGGAACTTCGTAAGGGTATTATTGACTTCAAGGCTAAAGACAGAAAAAAGGATTCTCAAAGTGATGATAAACGCTTGGTAAGTCACTACAATCAATGTTCTTTGGAATTTGGGTCTGCATAACTGTATAAATGTGCATATACTAGAAGTATCAATGTACACTTTAAGTTAGACATCGACATTTGGTTGCTCTTTTAGGATATTGTATCAATGGCAACGAGAGGCTTTTGGTGTATGAGTATATGCCACAGGGGACATTAACGCAGCATTTGTTCGAATGCCATGAGAATGGGTGTTCTCCTCTTACTTGGAAGCAGAGGGTTACAATAGCATTGGATGTGGCGCGCGGAGTGGAATACCTGCGTAGTTTGGCACAACAAAGTTTCATTCACAGAGATTTGAAACCTTCCAACATACTTCTTGGGGATGATATGAGGGCCAAGGTTGCAGATTTTTGTCTGGTAAAAAATGCGCCTGATGGGAAGTACTTTGTACAGACTCGGTTGGTTGGGACATTTGGGTATCTTGCACCAGAATATGCAGGTAGGCTAAGCCTGTGATTTCTATATTCTTTTTTTTTTTTTGGATTAAATCAATCCTGGTGTTGCTTAAATTTCATATTTATCACCACTTTTTGTTTATGATAATTTATCTAGAATTATAAAATCTGTTAAACTCTGCTCATGGAATCCGTGAACGTTGTGTATGCATACATTTTATGCTGTTTTATCTTTATGATAAGAGAATTATTTTACTTCCCAAGAAATGAAAGTATTTCTATGTTTAGCTTTTTGAATTTAAAGCCAGAAAAGGGTGGGAACAGATAGCATTAGCATGAGAATTGTGAAAGATATTAGACTTTGCAAAGAGCATTACCTTTGCAGATTTTTTGAAGCCTTAATCACCAATGGAAGATACTATAAGTAATATGAAATATTGGCAATTTGCATTTCGTTTTCCAATGACCAGTTTTCCATATGATTAAACAATTCTCACTCGATTTTTTGTTTGGTTTGGGTGAGATGATTTCTTTTCATTTGCTTGAGTCATATGGAGTCTATGAGTCATTTGTGGTCGTACATTGACACTAATGTTTGTTGTGAATTATCTGTCTAGTTTAATGAACTTCACTGGTTGAACTTTCTTGAGGTAGATACCTTGATTTGTACGAAGGGTCCAGTCAGTCACTTAAGACATTCATACCTTTACATTTTATCGCCACTTATACTGGACTACTGCAAGTCAGCCTGATCGGTTTCTTTCCTTGTCAACAGCTACTGGAAGAGTGACGACCAAAGTGGATGTCTATGCATTTGGAGTGGTTTTGATGGAGCTGATTACTGGTAGAAGAGCACTAGATGATACTATGCCAGATGAGAGGTCTCATCTGGTCACATTGTTCTGTAGGATCCTAATCATCAAGGAGAACATCCCCAAGGCCATTGACCAAAATCTTAACCCCAATGAGGAGACCATGGAGAGCATATACAAAGTGGTTGAGTTGGCAGGTCATTGCACTGCTTGTGAGGCATACCAGAGACCAGTATGGGGCACGCAGTCAACATCTTAAGTCCTCTTGTAAAGAAGTGGAAACCAACTTCTCATGAAGAAGAGGGCACTTATGGTATTGACCTAGACATGAGCCTTCCTCAAGCTCTGCAAAGATGGCAAGCCAATGGAGGTACTTCAACAGATCAGATAAAGGCC
>CM066173.1:21722465-21792465 GCA_033629205.1 Lithocarpus polystachyus | reverse complement strand
ACTTGGGCACTCAAAGCATGCCTAGCCACAAGTGACACACCTTCTACTGGATACTCCACATCATCGTCACAAGCATCCTCAAGTGATGGAATCTGGTCATCACCTCCCTCGCTTTCAGTTTCCACCTCTCCATCAATATGAGCAATCATGGTCCTCTTATTTGGGCATGGTGAAACTATATGACCTACTCCTAAACAGCGAAAACACTTAATATCACGATTACGAGTTTGGGATTCATTTTTACCTTTTTTGACACTGGTAGCTTCATCTCTCCTTTTTGGTGGTTCAGTTTTGGACTTGAAAACAGCCCCTTCGTCTTTCCTCCCATTTAACGTCCATGAAGTAGAGGAGCCCGGATTTTGAAATGATCAAGTTCCTTTCCTTTTAAGCTGTCGTTCCATTTAAGTAGAGGTGCACCATGTCCTCCAGCTCCACGTAGTGCTGCAACTCCACCATGTTGGCAATGTCTCGATTCAGCCCATTCAGAAACCTTGCCATGGTAGCTTTTCTATCCTCCTCTACAATAGCCCGAATCATGGCAATTTCCATCTCCTTGTGGTAGTCATCCACACTCCTATATCCTTGAGTAAGACTCTGTAATTTCTGATACAAGTCCCTATAGTAGTGGCTAGGGACAAACCGCCTCCTCATGGTGGCTTTCATTTCCTCCCACGTCTTAATAGGCCTCACACGGTTTCTCCTTCTGTTCATCACCAGTTGATCCCACCATATAATAGCATAGTCAGTAAACTCAATGATAGCTAGTTTTACCTTTTTCTCTTCGGAGTGGTTGTGGCACTCAAAGATGAACTCCACCTTCTTTTCCCACTCCAAGTACACTTTTGGATCATTTTTCCCTTGGAATGATGGTATCTTCATTTTTATGTTTCCTAGGTTTCTGTCAGCCCCATCTTGCCATCTTGGATCTCTTCGGAATTCTCTACCACGCCTTTCGCCCTTTCGTGCAAACCTGCCTTCATTGTTCAATGAAGCTTGATCTTCTTCATCTTTAAACTCATCCTCGTGGTAGTCATCAGAATCATCCACACGCGAATGCCTTTCTTGCCTTCTAGCATTAGGGGCTTTTTAGGGACGCTTTTCACACAAATTAGCAATAATAGTATCTTGCTTGTCCAACTGATCCTGAATCTCATTAAACACCACGTTCATGCGTTCAAATTGTTGTTACATAGCCGGCAACATGATGGATGACTCCTCCCCTCCTTCCTTATTTGATGTTTCACCCGTGCAAGACATACTTTTAAAACTACAGAGAAATTTTAGAAATAATTCCTCATAACACTCCCTCACGTGTTTGCACTCAGATTATGTCACTCCCACTCGTGTTTCACTCTTAAATTGGCTTTTTTCCGATATTAGTCACACACTATCTTGCCTTTTTCCACTCATAGCTTCCTCTTTTCAGTTTTGCATTAAACCTAATAAACTTAATCAAGAAATTCAACTTGTACTATTTAAACAAATACCAACGGCAAGAAAATATGACAGAAATACTAAATCAAAGAAAAAGGACAAAAGAAAACAACGTTTTGGTCTGAGAGAACTGAAACTATAAACAATATTTTTTTTTTAGTTTTCTTTTTCTTTTCTGAAGTCTCTTTTTTTTTTTTTTTCTTTTTTTTCACGTTTTTTTTTTTTTTTTTGGAACTTGGTGCATCTCACAAAACAAGAACGAGGAACAAAGAACACAAAAGGAACAAGATAGGATGATAACAGGAAATAAAAGATAAAATGATAGAAAACTGATTTCAGAACCTGAGCTCTGATACCAAATGATGCAAACCTCAATCGACACACTTTGAGACCCAACAAACAATATTGGAATATTTGCCTAAGAAAGCTAAAATTCAAATTTCAATAGAACTCTGACCCAACGTTTATAAGAGAAACGTGAACCAAGGTATAAGTAACAGACCTTGACTCAATAATTATTATTGAATCACGAACCAAAGGTATAAAGTTTGAACGCCACAAGGAAGAATTCTTGATAAGTTCACAGTTCTTGAAGAGCCAAAGAGAAGAGCAAAGCCTCACCTTTTCTGATTTTTATTCAATAATCTCTCTATTACAATGAGTGCATGCTATTTATAAGACATGATTGAAAATAGAAAATATAAAAAACGTACTAAATAATAAAACCCTAAATAAAAGCTGATTTGGTTTGAAATTAGCATATCCAAAATAGGAAAATAGCTTAAAAAGTTCTAAATAATAAAAGCCTAAAATTAAGGTAGATCAGGTCTAAAATTAGAAGTTCCAAAATAGGAAAAAAGTCTATTAACTGATGTAGAGCTGAAAAGTCAATCCACCATTAATCCACGCCATAAATAACGCCCAATTAAGCCAAATCAGCCTTCAATAGCTTGAATTAAATTTATTACACCTTCATCTTCTTTTGGGCCCAGCCTGGAATGTCCTGCTTTAGAATCAGCCCAAATCTCTTGAATCAGCCTATTAAGTGCTTCTTTGATCTTCTTGGATCTTGCTCTAATAATAGGCCCAATTGGAACATGCAATGGATCCTTAAATGCTTGTTGATTCTCATCAAAGATTTTTCATGTATGAAAAATTCCAATAGTGAGGCGTTTAAAGTTTGCGAGGGAAATTTAATTGGTATGGATTGCAGTGAATCCTCCCAGTGGATTTCCAAATCATTCGTCCAGAGGTTTTGCATTCATTGTTGTTTTTCATATCTTGTACATTCGTTAATCGTGACTCATTGTGTATGGGCTGATCTTGTATTTGTAACTACACAATAATGGACTTAAGTGAACCAAATAGATCTCATACGACCAAAGCTGACTGAATAGGATAAAATATAGCAAATAGAATGTACTAGACCGAATAGGACCAAAGTGGACCGAATAAGACCAAAGTAGATATAATGTGATGCGAACCTCAACAGACTCGCTTTGAGACCCAACAAACAATATTGGAATATTGCCCAAGAAAGCTAAAATTCAGATTTTTGATAGAAACCCTGACCCAACGTTTATAAGAGAAACGCGAACCAAAGGTATAAGTAACAGACCTTGACCCAATGATTATAAAGGAATCACGAACCAAAGGTATAAGTTTGAACGCCACAAGGAAGAATCCTTGATAAGTTCTCAGTTCTTGAAGAACCAAAGAGAAGAGCAAAGCTTCACCTTTTTCTGATTTTTATTCAATAATTCTATCAAAAAACGTTTTACAGACTTAGGGGCCTATTTAAAGGCTCCAGAAAACTTGGCAGACAAGAAAATATATTCTAAAATAACTCTTAATTGATACCTAACCATATCAGGAATCAAATTTGACCTAAAAAACTTACTAAATAATAAAACCCTAATTAAAAACTGATTTGGTCTGAAAATAGTAGATCCAAAATAGGAAAAACCCTAAAAAACGTTCTAAATAATAAAATCCTAAAATTAAGGAAGATCTGGTCCAAAATTAGAAGATCTAAATAAGGAAAAGTATCTGTTAACTGATTTAGAGCTGGAAAGTCAATCAGCCATAATTCTTTGCCATAAATAACGCCCAATTACGTCAGATCAGCCCTCAATAGCTTGGATTAAATTTATTAGGCCTTCATCTTCTTTTGGGCCCAGCTTGGAATGTGAATCAGCCCAAATCCCTTGAATCAGCCCATTAAGTGCTTCTTTGATCTTCTTGGATCTTGCTCTTGTAATTGGCCCAACTGGAACTTGCAATGGATCCTTGAAAGCTTGTTGATTCTCATCATAATGGATGGAATAAGACCAAAGTAGTGCACTTCAAAAAATTATTTATTACGGTTACTTCCTATATATACATATCTGCCAATCAAATAGCTGGAAAACGATGACACTTCTACTTAAATCACACACACGAAACTAGTTACTTGGCATATATATCGTACTGAATACCATAACAAGAAGTGATACTTTTGCATTCATTTACCCATACGTTGTCTCGTAGGTGCATCAACTTCATCATCCGCCACAACATGGGCCACCACTTCATTCAACATGTTCGCACTCAAGGTTGCAACCCTCCTTGCGTGGTCACTCTCCTCAATGGCAACTTCCAACTGATACCTTAAGAAGGTGTTCCCAATGTCTCCACTGCCGTAGTTGGTTCCTTCACTTGGAGAAGTGCTCGGTGGAGTTGAGGTTGATATGTTCGGAGTTGCCCACGATGCGGACGCACCACCCTGCATGTCCATACCATTACAATGCAAACACTCCATGTATGCGGCTTCTGCTTCCCTTCGATCTTTATATGATTTGTGATTGGCGTTTGGGAACTTATGAACTTGTCTGCTCGCATCTAGCCAACTGTCGTATATGCCTGGAACATGACCGTTAAACACAACATATGTACGCCCCATCCCGCTCTAGAAACACGCAATAGTGGGAAGTCCTTGCACCAGAATGGTGGATGCACCTTCTTACTAGTGGAGTAGGTCTGGGTTTTTGTAGAGAAAACGGAAAAAGAAACTCGATTTCTAAGAAATCGAGTTATAGCAATAACTTGATTTACATATAATTTAGTTACAAGTAACTCGATTTATTAATTGCCGAGTTTCTAAATTGCCGTCACACCAACATATTGCGTCAACAGTAACTCGAGTACTAGTAGTCGAGTTTTTAATTAAACTCGACTTGCTGTATATCGCGTTATAATTTACCATCCCCACCCCAGTTCAGAACCCACATATGTGTCTGGCTCTTGCTGTGCTGAAAACCTTCAGTGTGTGGGTTTCAGAAACAGAAAGTCTGCGAGGTGAAGACATTTTGCTAACCCTTCTGGCATCTTCCTAGTCACTATTGCATCCTCACCAAGCGTGCTACAGCTGTGGTCCCCTTTTTCTTTGTTGTGGCACATCTCCCTTGACAGGTATATCTTGACTTCTGAAAAACTGGGATTATACTTAGATTGACACTTTAGTATAAATTCGATTACCTTCTTACTGTGGTTCTGACTTTGTGTGTGTGTGTGTATATATATATATATGTATAGATATATCTATATATAGACAAACCGACCTACCCATATATGATCAGATGTATATGTGTGTATATATATACACATACACACACATACATATATATTACATGTACACACACACACACACACACACACACACACACACACACACACACACACACACACACACACACATTCTTAGCTATATATAGGTATGTGTAAATATATGTATATACACACACATACATATATAAATATGTAGATACACACACACACACACACACACACACACATATATATATATATATATATACATATAGGTATGTTTATATATAATGTGTGTCATTAGGGCACACATTAAGCCATCCATTTTTGAAAACATTTTGTTAGGAATTGCAAAAACTGTCAATACTTTTTCAATTCCAAGTAAAAAATTTTCCCACAAAATGATTAATTATTGTGTGCTCTTAAGACACACATTAGCAAAATCCTATAACACTGAAATGGTAGCAAGTGTGTGTGTGGAGGCCTGGTGATAATGACACTAAATACATATTGTTGCTCTATATGTATATATTAAGTAATGTGTGTATAGATACCTGGGAACATATATATAAAAAAACATTGTAGGGTGAATTGGACTCGTTTGATGATATATGCATTCATCCATAGCTATCAACAACGATGTAACAAACAATCAGAGGTTTAAATTGTATGGTTCTTTCAGTTTTGAAAGGCTTCAGTGTGTAGGTTCTGAAAAAGAAAGCCTACGAGGTGGACAAGTTTTGCTAACCATGTTAGCATTTTCCTCCTCACTATTGCATTCTCACCAAGCGTGCAACAGTTGTGGTCCCCTTCTTCTTTGTTGTGGCACATCTCCCCTCAAAAGCCAATCTTTGTGTATGGGGGAATCAAGTTTATTAAGAATACTTATGATATCATTATAGTGCATTTGTAAAAGATTAATTACTGCTGCATTAACATAGCCCTCTATCTTTTGCATGATAACCACAATTAATTGTCCTTATCCAGGTCTGCCATGGGTTGTCATTGCTTCTACATTTACTACGATGGGGAGCAATATTTCCAGGACTTGCATGGGCTGTCCTATAGAGGCGAGTTAGTGAAGTAGAAGTTCATTGAGTTAAAATGCAGAACACACTTGAGAAAAATGCACCGGAAGATAGAAAAAGCTCTAGGGTTGGATAGGGAGTCACATAAGATATCCATCGTGTACCGTGCCCCCCAGCTACTTGTGAATACTCAGGTTGTCTACAACTCAAATCCGTTACGTTGCGAGGCTGACGTGGACATGATGTGGACAGTGATTAAGCGGACCCCCCAGTTTATAGCGTCTAACTTGTATGTAACTGTTGAGGCTGTTGGGTTCCATGCTGGTGCAAGTTCACAACATGGCAGTGGGGTGGAAGAGCCACACTAATCGCCGCTTGACGTGCATCCTTCCTTCGCCGATGCCTCACCTTTGCCCTACAATACTCAACCATGCAATGCGGTTGGGTTCTTTGACAACATCGACGTGTTGGGCGCCACCCATACAGATGACGTGAGAGGGTCTACTCATGCATATGAACATGTCCAAGCCTATATGGACAGGGGAATTGATGTTGATGCTAGTCGAGATGTGCACAAAGAGTTCATTGATACTGATGGACTGGTGGATGACGCGGAGGACTTAGATGCACCACAGATAAAAAATAATGAGGAGGATTGCCCTACTACAGTTCCTATCCCAGAACGGTTCACATCAAACACATGGGACAATGTGTTTGACCCATCACCTGCATTGGGTGCAGGACATCTTACAAGTTGACATAAAGGTGACCAGCCAGCGAAGGGGATCCTATTCAAGAATAAAGCCACCGTTTAGTATGTGTTGACCCTCTACTCTGTGGAGCACAATAAGCAATACAAGGTCATCAAGTCTGACACCAATAGGCTGGTAGTGTGGTGCATACATGAGGCATGTCCATGGTCAATTCGAGCCAGTTACAGCAAGAAGCATGGGATGTGGCAGATCAATAAATGTAAGGGTCCCACAGTTGCACATCCCTTCAGGTAGCGACCGATGGGCGGATGATGGATTCAAAGTTCATCTCCATTGCACTTGAGAAGTATGTACGGGAGGACCTAACCCGAAAGGTAAAGGACCTGTGTAGTATGCTGCATGCGAAGCACGGGTATGATGTAACTATGTACAAGGTTTGGGAAGCCAAACAGAAGGCAGTAGCGCGTATTTACAGTGATTTTGACGAGTTTTATGCGGAATTGCCACGGTTTCTAGCGGCGTTGTCCGATGCAGATCCGGACACTATAACCATGTTAAAGTGTGACCCCCGTGTCCCGGGGACTTGTATTTTCAACTCCGCGTTTTAGGCTTTCGGTCCGTGTATTAGAGGGTTCAGGCATTGTAGGCCGATGATAAGCGTAGATGCAACGCACCTCTATGGCAAGTACAAAGGAAAGCTGTTAATAGCAATGGCAACAGATGGTAACAACGAGGTTTATACACTCGTGTTTGCCGTTGTTGAAAGCGAGAGCACGGAGACATGGGAAAGGTTCTTGGCATGCCTACTGACCTATGTTACAGACTGGACCAATTTGTGTATAATCTCTGACAGGCATCGTGGGATACAATCATGCTTCGATGACACCACTAGGGGCTACTTGCTACCGCCCTTAACCCATCACCGGTATTGCCTCCGCCATTTAGTAAGCAATGTTAACACTAACTTCAATAGTGTGGCGTTGAAGAACTTGGTATGGAAGGCAGCAACTGCGAATCAAGTTAGGAAGTTTGAAAACACCATGGATTGCATCAAAAATGTCAATCGGGCTACGTACGACTATCTTAAGGAGGTAGATCAAGAAAAGTGGACACTTGTACATGACCATGGGCACTGATATAGGGCAATGACAACCAACCTGTCAGAGTGCTTCAATGGGGTACTTAAGGGCGCACATAGCTTGCCCATAATTGCAATGGTGAAGTTCACATTTTACAAGGTGAACTTGTACTTTAATGATCATCAAAACAAAACCCTAGAGCAGTTGGAAGAGGGTCAAGTGTGGTGCAAATATGCCTATGACAAGTTCAAGGCTAATCAAGAGAAGGCAAAACTCCATATGGTTAGAAGGATGAATACGCAACAGCACTTATATACAATGGACACAGTCTTCACTGTTGAACATTGGCGAGGGAGCTCACACCCATAGGGTTTTCCTCATGGACATGACATGCATGTGCGGGAAATGGGAAGCAAACAAGATCCCCTGTTCACAATTGATAGCAGTTTGTGCCAAGCACAACCCCGATGTGATGCGAACCTCAATCGACTCGCTTTGAGACTCAACACACAATATTAGAATATTGCCCAAGAAAGCTAAACTATTTTGATAGAAACCCTGACCCAACGTTTATAAGTGAAACGCGAACCAAAGGTATAAGTAACAGACCTTGACCTAATGATTATAATTGAATCACGAACTAAAGGTATAAAGTTTGAGCGCCACAAGGAAGAATCCCTGATAAGTTCATAGTTCTTGAAGAACCAAAGAGAAGAGCAAAGCCTCACCTTTTTCAGATTTTTAATCAATAATTCATCTCTATTACAATGAGTGCATGCTATTTATAAGGCATGACTGAATGTAGAAAGTATAAAAAAACGTACTAAATAATAAAACTCTAATTAAAAGCTGATTTGGTCTGAAAATAGCAGATCCAAAATAGGAAAATAGCTAAAAAAAAAAACATTCTAAATAATAAAAGCCTTAAAATTAAGGTAGATCTGGTCCAAAATTAGAAGATCTAAATTAGGAAAAATATCTGTTAACTGATTTGGAGCTGAAAAGCCTTAATCTATGCCATAAATAATGCCCAATTAAGCCAGATCAGCCATCAATAGCTTGAATTAAATTTATTACGCCCTCATCTTCCTTTGGGCCTGGCCTGAGTGTCCTGTGTTAGAATCAGCCCAAATCTCTTGAATCAGCCCATTAAGTGCTTCATCTTCTTGGATCTTGCTCTAGTAATTGGCTCAACTGGAACATGCAATGGATCCTTGAATGCTTGTTGATTCTCATCACAATGCCACGGAGTATATGGATCATTTCTACCGCGTGGAAGAATGGTATCACAGTTACGAGTCGATATTCCAACCACTGAAAATAGGTTAGAGTGGCTGGAGCCAGAAGAAAGGAGAACCGTGATGCCAAACCCGCGGTTGATTCGAGAGAAAGGTCGGCCAAAGTCCACGAGAATCCGCAATGAGATGGATGAGGATGATAGGGAGTTGCCAACCTCATTGTGCATTGAGAATGGACCAAAGTTGAAGTATAGGCTATGTCGCCAAGAGGGTCATAACCGTCATAGATGTCCGACTCGAAATGTGGCATCAACAAGCCATGGTGCTATGTAGCAGGTAACATTTACAAGTCATAGTAACAAGGGGGTATCATAAGTTATTCTTCTTTAGTGTTGTCAATTAGTCTTGTTACAAGAGGTCTATACAGTATGAATTGAAATGGGGTAGTATACATGATGTTAGATTGGGGATTGAAATGGAGTGGTATTCATGGGGTCTCTATTTCCCTAACTGTATATGTTTTGCTTTAGATTGCTAATCTTGGCCAAGGTGTAACTTTAGAAGCTCGTCATTTAAGCAGGCAAGCTTCACGGTTCTTCTGTACTTGTCAATTCAATTTATTAATTAATGTGGGTTGTATACTAATTTTTGTTCTGGTTACTCCTCAGAAAGGAGGTAGCCCTGCAGCAAAGGGAGGTTTGTAGTTCCAATACTGTTGCCATGTCCTATGTGGTAAAGGTGCCAGACTTGAGACGTACCATGGATGAAGTTGTCAGAATGATTGAAGTAATCTGACAGCCATACTCAGAGAACCGGCCATCTTCTGAAGAGAACAAATCCAAGGACTTAAATGTGCAGACTCCATGATTGCCTAAAACCATTGTTGGCGTATGCTTTCCTAGTTTCAAGTTACAATTGTGAAGCATCAAATCCCTCATTGGACATTTTATTTTTGTACATCAACGGATTTAAATGTATATTACAAATAAGCTTGTATGGATGATTTTCTTATTCACGTATTAGAATTGAGGGAATGATTTGTTGATGGATGTCCGAAATTGTTGTATAGACGATTTGATTATGGAAGTGGTTGGAAGTAAATAGATGAGTTGTTGTTTATAGTATGGTTGTGAACAGGTCCACTTTTATGATGAATAAACAGGCCAAACAATATCATCTTTGGTGTGAACAGTGCTGCATGAGTTCTTACTCCATGCAGGAAATGTATTCCCAAATAACTCGATATTCAATTTACAGTTATGTGCCAGACTAAATATCCACAAATTCACTGCACATAACTCGATTTTAAAGTCATCGAGTTATGCGAAAGATCCTTTTAGACAGTTCGATTCCTGTTGGACTGCATCTGGATTAGTCTAAATATCTGGGTTGAGCGAGGAAGCCCAGTGGAAATGACTCGACTCCTTTATAATCGAGTTACGCTGAACATAACCCGCTTCTCTTAGTATCGAGTTATGTGAGTTGGACTCGTTTGAGTTACAATGCACATAACTCGATTTCCAATTCAACGAGTTATCTAGAAGACCCTTCTAGACACTTGGATTCCTCTTAGACTGCAGATGGATCAGTCCAAATATCTGGGATGAGCGAGGAAGCCCAGTGGAAATAACTCGACTCTATAATCGAGTCAAGCTGAACATAACCCGCTTCTCTTAGTATCGAGGTATGTGAATTGGACTCGTCTGAGTTACACTACACATAACTCGATTTCCAATTCAACGAGTTATGCGGAAGAAGACCCTTCTGAACACTTGGATTCCTCTTGGACTGCAGATGGATTAGTCCAAATATCTGGGCTGGGCGAGGAAGCCAAGTGGAAATGACTCGACTCCTCCATAATCGAGTTACGCTGAACATAACCTGCTTCTCTTAGTATCGATTTATGTGAGTTGGACTCGTCTGAGCTACACTGCACATAACTCGATTTTTGATTCAACGAGTTATGTGGAAGACCCCTCTGGACGCCTGGATTCCTCTTGGACTGCATCTGGATCAGTCCAAAACATCTGGGCTAGTTGTGGAACAACACTGAACATAACTCGATCTCTCTATCATCGAGTAACTATACCATAACCTGATTTACTTAGTATCGAGTTATGTGCAAGCTGAACAGCGCATCATGGATTCCTTTGAGTTACACTGCACGTAAGCGTAACTCGATATTTGAAGAATTGGATTACATGGAAAACGAACACTTTATTTAGTACTCAACCTACGAAGCATCAATAGTTCAACACATTTTACACAAAGCATCAGACATTTGGAGAACGAGAACTATGACTTCTCAATGGTGGAGAGACAATGAGGATGGTCCTGCTGATTTGACCACAAAGGGCCCCCACTTTTTCAAGATTATTATGCCTCAAACTCTTCAAAAAGGAAAGCTTGTAAGTATGGTAGCAATTTTGGTATATTTTTCTCTCGGAAAATCATATGCTAATTAATGTCGTCCACTTGATATTTTTTAGTTGTGATTCTTGAAAAAATTTACATTTGTTGATGACCAACTTCAAGAAAATCTGTGAACTTGGTTCCATGTTACATGTAGTATACAAACTTTCATTTTGTAATGCATAGGTTACTAATTTGACTTATTTTTTGTTCTTTTCTTTTTTTGTGGGGGTGGGGGGCTGTAACTAAGGGGCGGAGCCACCTTATGCATTGGGGGGGGGGGGGGGAGGGGGGGGGGGGGGACGGAGGGAGACTTGGACTAATTTTTTTCCTTTTTTTTTTTTTTTATAATATGTACAGTCATTTTGTTCTATAAAATCACACTTTGACTCTCTTAATATTATCATTGATTCTTTTAGGAGTACTACTCTAGCCACAAAATTTTCTATAACATTTTTACAAATTATTGTGATAGTAAATAGGGACAGAGCTAGGACTTAGAGTTAGGGGGACCAAAGTAGAAACAAATTTTTTTGAGAAATGCTAGGACTTAGGCTAGGAATTAGAAGAGAAATGCTATGTCTACAATATTTTCACAACAAGTCATAAGTGGTAGGTTATTATTTGTTGTTATGAATGGACAAAAAAGTAAATTATGTTGTGGATTTAAATTAGAACCAATAACAATTTACTGCATGTGATTTTTTGTTAAAATATTGTGAAATTGTTATAGATGTAGCACTTCTCAATTTAGAAAGTTAAGCTTTTTTTTTTGGTTGTCTTGTGAGTTGTCAAATGTGTGTGGTTGTTCACTTAGACTAGTTAGAATTGGCTTAGGAATTTTATATTTTATTTTATTTTATTGTTTGTGTCTTGCTTGGGTTTGTTTTGGGGTGTTGTTTGGGCTTAAGTTTGTTATTCCTAAATTTTGTTGTTGAACTTGTTAAATTTATTTCAGAATTTAGATGAATAAAATTTTTTATACCCTTTAAAACATTCAACAATATTGTTGAGAGGGCAAAGTACAAATTTATTGAAACAAATTGCTAAAACTAATACATACATACATACATACATATATATATATATATATGTATGTATGTATGTACTAAAAAAAATTTTGAACAAATTGTCCTCCTAATTTTGAACAAATTCTGGCTCCGTCCTTGTGGGGGCCATGCCCCTCCAAATTTTCTTAAAACCTCTCTAAGTATAGGTAAAACTAGGGTAGAATCATTTTGAGTTAAGAGTTGGCCCCCACAAGATTAAAAGATTGCCCCCCCCCCCCCCCAACACGTCACTCATAAAATTCTTCCCACCCCAAATCTCAACTGTGCAATCATAAAAATTAACTCCTTTTGTCTTTTCATTCTTCTCAAAAGCATGATAGCCACATCCATTGATTTTTATTTTTTAGTTATCCAATTTTGTGTAGTACATCAGATTACTTGATTAAAATCATATGTATTGAATTTAATTGTCCTTAAAAATAATAACATTATTTGTATTTTATTGGTCATGTTAAACATGTGCTTGAATTTAATGTTTGAACCTAATGTATTATACTTAGAATATTGTACTTAAGTTTTTCACGTTCTCAAAACTATTACAATTATTGAAGTATTAGTATAAAAGAAAGACTAAATCCATTTTCCCTGTAATGGTAATGACTGCACAACGAGAATAGAGCTTGATTGATTGCATGTGTTTATTTACAAAGCTTGCATTTATGTTATGGAGATTTTTTTTACAGCGGATTCCAAAAAAGTTTATAAGCGAATATGGAGTTGATATGTTAGAAATGGCCTTTCGTACGATTCCAAATGGTACAAAATGGAAACTCAAGTTGACAAAATGTGATGGGGAGGTTTGGTTTCAAAATGGTTGGTGTGAATTTGCAATCTGTCATGCTCTAACCCTGGGGCACTTGCTAGTTTTCAGATATGAAGGAAATTCACACTTTTATGTACTCATATTTGATGCCACTGCAACAGAAATAGACTATCCTTTAGATGACCAACTCCAAGTTCGTAGGATGGAAGACAATGAGAGTGATGATAACTCTGTTGAAATCATGGATGGCTTTACTAAGGGAGAGGGTTCAGGTTTGAATCTTACACTTTTGTAAGGAACTGGTTGATTTTGTAAGCCTATTTACTATTAATTTCATGTGCATGACTTCATATTTTCATGTCATTTCAGGATCAACTCATGGGGTTGGAGGAAATCGAGTAGGATGCAAAAGCAGCCTGTTAGTTAAACCTGAATCTGCTTGCAATAAGGATGTTGTGTCTTTCTCACATGACTGATGTCCTAAGAAAGATGGTGGTGTAGCTGAAAATCTTGTGAGAGCCAATGCTTTTAAATTGGAAAATCCCCTTTTCACGGTTATCATTCATCCGTCATACATTAATGGCAAGGATCGTGCAGTAAGCTTTCAGCTGAACGTATTGTTGGGTTTTAGAGATGCATGATAACTTTGATTTTTCATAGATCAATTAGAAAGCTTGTAGCAGATAGTTGTTGCTAGACATTTTGTTGGTAATGATTTGCTTCTTTGTGTTTTTAGGGGAATTGAAGTTTCATTTATATTTAACAGTATCTTCTGATATCAAATAGTATCATCTTAGGTGGTAGAAGGAAATCACATGCTTCATGTAAAGTCATTATGAATAACATGATCAAATCACTGGCATCCACATAACTGCCCTTCAACCATCAGCATAACAAATAATAGTATTGCCTCAAAACTGCTTTTCATTCAAATGGGTTCAACTATTTTTGAAATATATCTTATTATTTTTTGAACAGAGTTTACCCCATGGCATTATCAACTACTTACCGACAAAAGGCCTTACCAAGGACTACACTAAAGGAAGTATACTTACTGTGAAGCTCCAGGTTGTGGACCGATTATGGCTTGTGAAGTTATACGCTTATGAATGAAGTGTGGGTTCATCATGTGTCGTAACTGCTGGTTGGCCTGCATTTGAGAGGGAAAATAGTTTGTGAGTAGGAGATGTTTGCGTATTTGAGCTGATTATGAGGGACGATGTTGTGTTAAAAGTCCACATTTTCAAATGCCTCGATTAAGTGGTTACAAACTTTGCATTTCTAAATAATGTATTATGTAGATTGTATGGGAGCTTATTATTTTCCAAGTACTTTGTTCAGACCTTTTTATCCCTTTTTGTTTTTGGATTGGATTGAATCAAGGTTGATGTTTTGTTATATCTACAGCCCTGGCCTCATTACACTCATCTTCCGTAGATTTGCTGTGTAATTGGAGTTATATAAATATACTAATCAAGATGAGAATTTTGTTGTCTTTTATATGCTGCAATGATGATGATCTGAAGTATTTCTTGCTATATGGTTATGTCTGTGTGATTTTCTCATCTGTGAAAATTTTGTTGTCTTTTACATGCTGCAATGATTATGGACAGTGATTAATGAGTTTAAAAGTGCTTGGGGTTTCAATGGGGGGCTTTGGCAAATCGAGTGGTGGTGTTTCAGTGATGTCTCTGGGTTTGTGTAAAATGTGTCTTATTCGATTGTAGGCATGATTTTGTTATAGTTGTTGTAAATGGTGGCGAACTAATTATGTTTGAGTCTAAATAGTTGTTGTAAATGGTGTAAAATGTGTCTCATGCCTCTAGCAGCAACTGTTAGCTCTAAAGCAGAACCCATCTTGTAAAGATTGGTTTGGACAAAGATTGGTTCTATTGGGTACACAGGTTAAGAAAAAAATGATGAAAACTTTGAGACTCTGGTTGTTTGAAGCAGTCTTCAGTAAATCCAAGATGTTCTGCCTATAATGACATCCTATAAACATAAATGTATGAAATACAATACACATTCACATGAAACAGAAAGTCAGTTATTGTAAGTCCAGTTAAAAACCAGTAAGAGTGATGAAATAGTAGCGTTTAGTACAGCAACAAATGCTACTATTAACTTGAAATGTAGAGTAATTAGTATAGGTTTCTCAATATTAAGTTGAGAACTTGAGACCAAATGAATTAGTGACCACTTGTGCAAGACAAACTGGACCCTTCTTGGATTGCTTTGAGTTCTATTGAATCGACTTCTATTGAATTACTAATTCTATTGAGAACTCGACTTCTATTGAATCGAGTTCTATGCAAGACACTTTGAGTTAACACCACACATAACTCGAGTATTAAATAATCGAGTTATGTTGAGGACCCCTCTAGACACTTGGATTCCTCTTGGACTGCATGTGGATCAGTCCAAATATCTGGGCTTGGTGTGGAAGCCCGGTGGACATACCTCGATTTCTATTAAATCGAGTTCTATGCAAGACAGTCTGAGTTAACACTGCACATAACTCGAGTATTGAATAATCGAGTTATATGGAAGACCCCTCTGGACACTTTGATTCCTCTTGGACTGAATGTGGATCAGTCCACATATCTAGGCTGGGTGTGGAGGCCCGGTGAAAATAACTCGAGTTTTTGATAATCAACTTACGTGCAAGACAAACTAGACCCTTATTGAATTTATTTGACTTAACACTGCACATAACTCGGTTTTAGAATAATCGAGTTATGTGGACGACCCTTCTGGACAACATAGCTGCCTCTTAGACTGCATGGGGATCAGTCCAAATATTTAGGCTGGGTCGGGGACCACACTGCACATAACTTGATTTCCTTATCATCGAGTTTTGTAATAACTCAATTACTCAGAAATCGAGATATTTGAGTACCCACCATTATAAACTCTCCCCCAGTTCTGCAGAATTTACAGCTGTCCGAAATTACATCTTCGATTGCTCTCGCTGCATCCTGCTAGAATCGACAAATTTTCGCGCAAATTCTTCGAAGACTTGACATAGTAAGACTCTTTTAACCGTTATTGTCTTTAAAATTACACATTGGTGGTGTGTTATTCTCCAATTTTTGATTGATGCTTCAAACTTCATTGTCTATGAAGATTGTGATGAAATTGGGCGTTTTGGCTAGTCAAATGCTTTGTTGTTAGTAAGGTTACTTGCTTATCTCGTAGGTTGGTTTCGACTAGTCTCCTTCCACAAAATGAACTTGCTAGTGGCTCCATATGTGTGTGGTAGCCCTTATGCTATTTGTATGTCTGAACTGTACATTGTGCAATTTAACGTTTTTTGTACAGGTTGGTGAAACTTACTACATGTAGCTAGGAATTTCGAAAATGTGTCAGGTCCTACATCCACTTGTACATTTCCTGTATAATATTATTGCTGTTAGAGGGCTTGCCATCGGTGGCTGTGCATTATTGATCCTTTTGACAAAATTCAATATGTTAACAAATTGCATGTTGGCTCTTTGAGTTCAACTAAAGTTTATATACTCTACGTCTCTATCTTCAAATTATTGACTCGGACCAGAATGCATTACAATTATTTCACCAACTAAACAACTTGTGAATTTCTCATATTGTTTTTTCATTGTGTTGTTATAAACTATACATCAAGTACATTGCATGGATGATTTTCTACACATGGTAATGCGTTATTCTCCAAATTTTGTTCTCTACTTCAAACTACATTGTCAATGTAGATTGTGATGAAATGATTTGTTTGGCTATGAAAATATCAATGGATTAGGTAGTATGAATGTTCTGTTTATCTCTTTGTAATGTGGTATTTGGTTCTGTTTTTTTGTGAGCTAATCGTGTTTCCACTACTGACCATTAGTTAGTTATGGCTCCAAAGAGGGCTAAGAGGGGAAAATCCAAAGCTGCATTCGAACTTGAAGTGGTGTTTGATCAATTAAGGTTCCGCACGCCCGAAAATGAGCAAACCTTTGAAACCTTGATTAAGCGTAGGCGTATTTGGGGAGAAAGGCAAATCAATCTACATGAACTGCATCCTTCTGTCAGTGAGAATCTACAGTGTAGGCATTGGCTGTCCCTGTGTACAAACATACAACCCCCTCCAGCTGACTTGATTAGAGAATTCTATTCGAATCTTTCAGTGCATGAGGATCTCGGTGGTCACAAAGTGGCATCGTCCATATGTGGTGTACTGTTTACAATAACTAGGGAGTGTGTATCTAAAGCTCTTGATGTACCTATAATTGGTACACCTACTTATCCATACTCTAGGTCTCCTCGTATTGATGATGTTATAGATGTCCTTTGTGGACGATCAGTCACTCGGGGTTCTGATCGAAGTATTAGCTCAAGTGAGTTGACTGAGCTTAATTATATCTTCTTTAGGATAGCTTGTCACAACATTTTCCCTATCTCTCATATCCATATAATCCCTGTAGACAAGTGTTTCTTTACGCCTTTGTCACCAATTGTTCCATTTGTTTTCCTTCCCTTTTCATTGAAACCATTGTGAAGGTGCGTAGGAGCAAGTATAAGAGGCATGGTTTTTTTTCCGGTTCTCATCCATAGGGTCCTCAAATATTTAGGATTAAAGAACTTTCCTTCCCAAGAGTTGGTTCACATCCAAGCCCTCATAGGAGCCAAATTTCTAAAACAACGAAGTGCCAAAAAGAAGTTTTTCTAACCCAGTGTTGGTTCATCTAAGAGACCACGAGTACAGTCTACATCTGGAGATGTTCTAAATGAGGACATGCATGGGGATCCCACAGCTGCTGCTGCCAAGGATGGCGATGATGATGTAGATGTTGACACTGCTGTTGCAGTGCATACAGGTCCTCCTCCTCCCTCTCTTCGTGCTATGATGGAGACCATTATGACGACTCAGGTAGCCCATGGGCAGCTTCTAGATGGTCTTCTTGCCAAGGTTGCAGCTCTACGAGCGAACTTAGCTGACTATAGACATCCTATTCCACCTTTTCTAGCATCTGACTCTTGATGATTGCCATTGGCCATTGTACCTAAGGAGGGGACAAATTTTTTGTAGTTGTTGTAGCATATTTTTTGGATTTTATGACAGTTTTATGAAGTGGCTTTCAGCCAGTTGTATATTTTGTTATTTTAGTGACAATTTGAAAAACATGGTATCTGTGGAAAGTAATTTGATATATTAATATGATGGTTAGTTTCATGCCCATTGTTACTATTATTAGTATTATTGAAATGGTTCTAACCGTAAGAACCACTGTTTCAGACCCACACTCATGTGAATATGCAATTTAGAAATTGGATGCACAGATGTCCCATTTACATCTAATGTTGCAACTACTGCCCACTTTTGATGTGACATTAGGAACATTTAAAATCATGTTCATATAGTGTTTTTCCAGCCTGTGTTGACATAACAAGCCCTAATAACTGAAATTGTAATGCTTGGACCATGAAATGAGGTTATAAATGCACCATAATAATGATCTTCTTTCTACCCCGCTAACTTCGCAACGCCTCAACATCAAATCGTACAATGCGAAACAAGTTTGGATCTACTTCAACAAATGAATCATCACAAGTTCCAACAAATCAACAACTACATACATACACAGACCACTATGGAGGGATGGGTTGGGAAGAAGAGAGATTCGTTAATATGCCAATATACACGTACGACAGTCTAGGAAGCATCAGACACATCATGGTCAGCAAACCTACAAAACTAATTATAGATACCACCGAAATAGAGTTCACCATAGCAGAACCACCATGGTCAACCCTATAGGAGAAGAGGTGTGAGTTAGAGGTGTATTGTCGATGGCACGGGTTACAAGTTCCTAAGGCAAGCTCAGTTGAGTTACCTAGAGATGAACCTGCCAACGTAGTTGCTCGTCTTGAACAAGAGAACAATCAAATGCAAAGGCGACTAGACCGTTTTCACGCAATCCAAAAAGCTAGGAAGCATCTAAAGGGGAAGGCGCAAGAGCGAGCCATCAAGTCTATTAATGAAATTACTTCGTTAGATGATGGAAGAGATATTTTAGACTTCTCAAAAACAAGCAATGATGATTTCCAAAAAATTTTACCTATGAACATTAGACGTTGTTGTTAATGTCTACACATTCTGTGCAATACAAAACGTTGTTGTTAATGTCTGGCAAATGATGATTATGTACGTTCAACTTTTGCAACTCTAAGATTAACTGTTCATTAGTTTTGGCTAAGTTTATATGAAATCAGTTTCTCATTTTTTCTCTGCTGTTCTTTGTTGCTACATATGATTCTTATGCTTTGGTTGGACAATGTCCTTTGCTTTGTTACGTAGGAAAAACCTCAGGAAGTGAAATGCCTCCAAGTTAGATTTATTGCACATTACTTGTAGGAAAATTTAATAGATTCAATACATACAGACTCATCCAAACCACACAGACCAACCATATATATGATTCAGTAATACGAATAATTCATTTATATGAGTTGTTTTAGTCGCGGTATCATATACACGTATCTGGGTATCTTAGTTCTGATACTGTACTACTTTATATAGATACATTACATAAAGACTCATCCAAACTAGACTAGCTATTGACTCACTTAGTAATCCATATGGCTCACACAACACACTGTTACAACGATATTTGGTTTGCTTAAAAATAGGGTAAATGCCTAAAAGCCTGATCAGCCTTTAAAATGTTTCATTCAAGTTATTGGTTTGTTGTAGCATTGATCCAAAGCTCCCTAATGTTGCGATTGTGATGATTGGAAGCCATTGATGTAAACCTTGGAAGCATAGTTTTCTTCTTGTAATTTTACATTGATGTTGAGAAAATGTAACTACAACGCATATCTGCAAAGACTCCCTGAAATTTTTGTAAGGGAATATGGGGATAAAACTCTCCAGTGTTGCTACACTCACTGCCCGTAATAGTAGCATTTAGCAAGGAAGGCTGGAGAAAGCTAACACAGCTCGGCACTGTTCAACCAAGTCATGTTCGCAGTTCTGCATGTGCTACTTAACAGCTCGACACTGTTGAACCTTGTTTAGTTATATCAGCCATGCTCACGTGAATACATAGATATGCAACCTTTTGCAATGCACTATTTTCAAGGATGCAAAGGATCCCTCAAAAGTGTAAGAAAAATTTTGGGGGTGAGCTATCCACCATTGCTACATTGATGTTCGTAATTCTGCATGTGATGCTCAACAGCTCGGCACTGTTGAACCCTGACCACAAGTACCAATCCCCACTCACGTGAATACACAGATGTGCCACCCTTTGCAATGCACCATTTTCGAGGAGGCAGAGCATCCCTAAATCAGCTATGCATCAATTTTAGGGGTGAGCTGTCCACTGTTGCTACACTGATAATCGCATTGCTGCATGTGCTGCTCAACAACTTCGCACTGTTAAACCCTGTCCAGTCATATCACCTACACGCACGTCAATACACAGATATGCACCCTTTCGCAATGTACCATTTTCAAGGATGCAGATCATCCCTAAAAAGTTTATAATACATTTAACACAGCTCGGCACTGTCTCGTCAAGTCATGTCAGATGAAGCACAGGAATGCTGAATAGTCTTCAACAAGACATATCAAACTGGTCAGAGAAAAGTCTTAAAACAACATCCATCAGATTTAAACCATACCAATGATCAAAGTCCCTAACTAAATATAAGCATAAACATCACTAGTTTAAAATTTAAATAGGTTATCCTAGTCTGAACTCTGATGTTCAACCACGTAACATATTGAGATACTAAGCACAACAAACTTCCTCTCGATCACCTCAAAGACACAGACATCTCCTTCTTCTAAATTATTGTCTTTCGAAAATGCAACCCATCCCTTCCCGAATCTCATTGCTGAATATGTTTTGATGGGAGATAATAGCATAAGACATTGAAGTGTGACAAATTGCTTTCCAATAATATACTTGGTAGAAAATTCAGCGGGTACATACTGCACAAGAAGGAGAAACAACTAAGCAATAAAGCATATATGTTTCAAGTGGATATTTAAGAGAACATCATGATCACATTATGTGTGAAGGTTCACCATATTATGTGGCCGCAAGATACCCATAAAAGAAGGATTTTTAGGCTTGAACTTTTTAGCTTCTTGGATTGCTCTCTCTCTTCCTCTGGACATGCTTGAAAATTTTTTCGTAACGAACTTTTCTCTGACTTTATGCTTTGTGGGTCTGTACATTGAGGGAGATATGTTTGTATCATCTTCATCTAAGTCTATTATTCTTACATGATGATCTTCCAATTTATAGTTATTGCTGGGTGGATATTGAATTTCAGTGCCAGTCTTATCAAATATAAGAACATGGAAGCTTGAATTTCCATCATATCTAAAGACTACAAAATAACCATAATAGATACAATGGTATTCAACAAAATCTTGCCGACCATTACAAAACCAAATGTTGTTATTAGCTTTCTTTAATCCCACTTGCCAAATACCACTATAGGGAGCAATGAGTGTAGTTACGGTGGATAGCTCAGCACTGTTGAACCCTGACCACAAGTACCCATCCACACTCACGTGAATACACAGAACATCCCTGAAATATTTATGCATCAATTTTGGGGGTGAGCTGTCCACCATTGTTACATTGATGTTCGCAGTGGTGCATGTGCTACTCAACAGCTTCACACTGTTGAACCATGTCTAGTCATATCACCTACATGCACGTCAATACACAAATATGCATCCTTTTGTAATGCACCGTTTTCAAGGATGCAGAGCATCCCTAAAAAGTTTATGATACATTTGACACAGCTCGGCATGTCTTGTCAAGTCATGTCAGATGAAGCACATGAATCCTAAATAGTCTTCACGTGAATAAATATGCAACCTCTTTTGCAGTACACATCACCAGCTTGCTGCTATAGCACAAGCTATAGCCATATCAAACAGCTACTTTAGCGAACCACATGCACCAACAAACGCCACTGTACAACCAAGTCATGTTCACAATTTTACATGTGCTCCTTAACACCTCGCCACTGAACAATACACTGTCGAGTCATATCATCTTTATTCATGTGAATATTTACCCTTACATATAGTCACATCCATGAGAATACTTGCCCTTGTAAAACCCCTATATAAAGTCCCACTTACATCTAGCCTTGCAAAACATCTACACATACCGAAGTCCCATTTACATCTACCCTTGCAAAACATCAACACATACCAATCTGAAGTCACATTTTCCAATGTCAATGCGCAATTGGATGCTACCTCGTTTTCTTGATAACTATAGAAGGGAAAGAGATTCCGACGAGAGGTAATACTTTGCCGGACTGCGGCGGGAGTAGGACTTTCGCGTGAACGAATCCAATGCTCTGCACGATGATCTCGTGTGACTCGGAGCGCCTCTTGTCGAATGTTGCTCGCTCACACTGCCACAGCGAAACATGCACCAATATGAGCGTCCAGTGACTAAAATAAAAAAAGAGAACAATCTTATGATACTCTGTAGGTCCAGGTATCACATGCTACAACTGACGGAGGAGCTGACCGCCACAACGAACAGACAACTCACTCTAGCGGAACGTAACAATGTCCTCAACTACGAGGACTACCTGTCAGAATGAATGCCTATGTGGTGTGTGTCTTATGTCTACGGGTTAAGTTAATAATGTTAGTATCGTTAGCGGTCGATATGCAATGCATGCATATTGGTGGCATCGTGTAAGAATATTTAAGTTTTCTGTGTTATGTCGTAGGTGTAGCCGCCGCAGCCAATAAGCAACTCACTCCGGTGGAATGTAACAATGTCCTCAACTACGAGGATTACCTGTCTGAGTGAATGCCTATGTGGTGTGTGTGTTATGTTTAGGGTTAAGTTAATAATGTTAGTAGCGTTAGTGTTCAATATGTAATGCATGCATATTGGTGGCATCGTGTAAGTTATTTTAAGTTTTCTGTGTTATGTTGTAAGTGCTTATTAAAAAAAACGTGTGGGAATATTTAACTTTTATGCGTTATGTGAAAATAATCTAGCTTACAAATAACGTGCATGCCCCTCACAATCAATAATAAGGTTTACATGGTACAAATACAACAACAGTGACACATACATATAAAACATAGTTAAGCAAAATAGTTCTCCAATAAAGTCTAATTACACCACGACACAATTACTCTTTATCTAACATTTCCACGTCTGACTGATAAATGGGATCAGCAAGAAGTGATTGCATGAACTGAGCGTGCTCTACCACCCTCCCTCCACTGACTTTCGAATCTTGACTTGGGTCCGATATCGATTAAGAGGTTTCTTCATTAGATTATTTTCTTCTCTTATACGGTTTAATGCTTTACGAAGTTCGTCAATCGTGTCTCTCGGCATTTGCAATGCGAGTCACCGAGGCACTGGCAACTTAAAACCAACCAACTCATCATAAAACATTTGTTGTTCACGAAATAACCAAGCCCACTCCTATCTCATGATATTGTGAATGTAAGCACTATTTCGCAGATTCGGATTGATTGGATAGCTGAACTCATCTTCCAATACCCAACAATGACCCATAGCAGTGAACACATCATGAGGCCTATACAGTTCTGGGTTGCCAGAACCAGACATTGACGCTGAATGCAATAACATCAAATGATCAAGTTAACAGTGTGCATCAACTGTTGGTAAATAATGTAATTCTGCATAAGATGGTACATGACAAAGACATTCATAAATTTGTGTACTATTACATGCTAAAAATGAAATACTAACACTAACAGTAGACATTAACAACATTAGATGTTGTTAATGTCTACACATTGTGTGCAATACAAAATGTTGTTGTTAATGTCTGACCAATGAATAATGGTAATTATGTACACGCCACTATATGATTATGACCAATGTTGATTATGTGCAATACAAAATTGCTATAGTAAAGATTTCGTTCTCTTGTGACCAACGTTTACTATAACAAACAACCAAAATCACACCAATGTACTTACTTCACACTCATTCAACCAAAAAAATAAAAATTCAGTACAATATCAAATGAACATAACATTGCCCTAAAATTATGGTGTAAGTTTTTTACTTGAGGTGATACAAATTTCAGTTAAGTCCAGAAGCAGCTGTGGATCTGTGGAGCAGAGTGGAAATCAGTTCAAACGGAAAGCAAAACACTCTGAAAGGGAGGAGATGTTCAGCTGTTATACAAGAATAACTCGATTTTATGGAATTCGAGTATGCTTTATAACTCGATTACTGTAATATCGAGTTACATTAAGAGATAAGAACCCGTACGCCTGACACCAAGACAG
This sequence comes from Lithocarpus polystachyus, assembly GCA_033629205.1. NCBI lineage: Eukaryota > Viridiplantae > Streptophyta > Magnoliopsida > Fagales > Fagaceae > Lithocarpus > Lithocarpus polystachyus. The sequence goes on along the minus strand of CM066173.1, from coordinate 21,767,850 downwards.
TCTAAAAACAGGTTTTACAAGAGCATAACTCGATATCTAAATACTCAGTTACATAACTCGATTTTAAAATAATCGAGTTATTTAGGGATTCAAAAAAGAACATGCCATGCTGGCTGACCAGCGTGGCACAAAGCTGAAGCTAACTCTATTATTTAATAATTGAGTTATTCACTAAACTCGACTCTTATATTATCGAGTTACAAAAGAGGGACATTTCTCTAATTAGTTTGGGAAAGGGGGCAAAACACTGCTTTGTTTGCGCGAAAAGGTCATTTGCCCATTTTGCCCCTAAATTGTTGATGCCTTTTGCTGGTGTAATAGGAGGTTTTTGTGCCAAATTTGGAGGAATAGTTGTGCTAGACCGAGAGAAATGATGGTGGTGGTGGTGGTGGTTTTAATGGTGGTGATAGAGGAGGAGGTTCTTAATCTTAGACTGGAGATAGGGGTGACTACTATGTCTATGGCTTTATATAAAGTTGGAGGATATAGTACGTGTGGTATTGTTCTCTAAAATCTGAGTGCTTTTTAGAATTCGAGTGCTTTGAGGGTCCCAACTCCCACGTACAAGAAAGATCTGGACACGTTTGCAGTTTGCAAAAACTTCTTAATAGTATTATATACTACAAAATTTTCAGCTGCCCACCTTGTGATTTTTTTGGTTCATTCTCTCACTAATTAGCTCAAATCAAAGCAAAAAGAGAGGGCATAATTGCTTAATTGCTTACCATAAAGTTGGGGGGTGGGATTTTGTTGCATGCCCTAATTAATTGTAACGTGGTGTCATGCTATTGGATGATTTTGCAGCAATTCTGAGCTTGACACGTGTAATAACATGCTGGTGGTTTGTAACGTTTAATTCATGGTAATGAGCAGAATGTCCTACCACATAGAAGACTCTGATTGACCAGAATTTGTGTTGATTAATTTTCAGAATCAAACCTAACTATGCCTAACTATATATGTTGATGTCAATTCCATAAAACAAAATTTGTGCCACAAGACAAAATTAGTTTTGAAGTTATCTTTGTATTCCACTATATATGAAAGTACGCAATAAGCCAATAATGCACTCATTTCAAATCTCTTTCTTGAACCAGATTCGTGGGCAATATTTGATATATATTTCCCTTCCCTACTCTCTGTCTCTCTCTCTCTCTCACATTGGCTGGAGAGGCGAATTTCCCTCCTAACTACTTAATAAAAGTTCAAGGCCCACCTAGGCAATGGTAAAATATGGAATTTAATTTTTTTATTTTATTAAAGCCCCAGTTCCCACAAAGCTTTTTGCTTAAATGAAGTCTTTCTTTTTTTTTTTTTTTTTTTTGAGAAACCGATAAGGAAATTTTATCAAGCTAAATCAAACAAAAAAACATCATCTAAATCACGTGGAAGGTCTTCCATCCACACATCATAATCTGCAGATAAAATTGCTCGACGCGCAAGGGCATGAGCTAACTTATTGCCCTCACGCTGGACACGAACAAATTTGCAACAAGAGAAGGAAGTCGATAGCAATCTAATCTCATCTATAATATGCCCATAAGAAGCCTTGGACAGTTTAGAGTTGTTGACAGCCTTGATAACTTGCAGAGAATCACCCTCCACCACAATCCGAAAAACACTAATTTCCTTGGCAAACATCACTACCCTCCGAGCAGCTAGAGCCTCAACCATCACCACTGAACTAGGGAGCCTAATCCTCTGACTGAGCGAAGCAATAACCAGACCAGCCGAGTCCCTGATCACCACCCCTAGACCTGCACAAGCTTGATCCTCGAAAACAGCCCCATCAAAAATAACTTTGTACAAACCTTCAGCTGGCGGAGACTTCATTCAGCTTTTTGCTTACACTACTAAAAAAACGACTTATTGCGGCGGACCTATTGCGGCGGGTGCAAAAGCTGCCGCTACATGTCATCTATTGCGGCACTTTTTGGCCCACCGCTGTACATGAGACCTATTGCGGCGGGACATTGGCCCGCCGCAATAGGTCTAGTATGTTGCGGCGTACTATTGTGGCGGGCCAATTACCCGCCGCAATAGACTTATTTTAACGGCGTGAAATTTAGATGTTGCGGCGGGCCACACTGACCTGCCGCAATAAGCCCTCAAATTGCCCGCACCTCACCCAAATTTTCCCTCTTTTTTTTTTTTTTTGCCCTTTTCATTTTTTGCGCCTTTTGGTTATTCTCCCACGCACACACTCTCACACACACAGACTCTCTCTCTCTCTCTCTCTCTCTCTCTCTCTCTCTCTCTCTCTCTCTCTCTCTCTCTCTCTCTCTCTCTCTCTCGCAGACACTTCTTCCTTTCCTCATCGTCGAGACCCATCTCACCCAGTCCCCCACGCCGCCGACCCACCACCCCACGCCACCGACACATCTCGCCCAGTCCTCCACACACTCTCTCTCTCTCTCTCTCATACACTTTCTTCCCTTCCTCATCGCCTAGACCCATCTCACCCAGTCCATGCCGCCGACCCATCTCGCCCAGTCCTTCATCTCACCGCTCACCCAACGCCGATCCAAGCTCATCGAGGCCTCTTCTTCAGCGTCCGATCGGTTTTCCAAGGTATTTTTTCAATTTACTTCACTGCATCACCATTTTTGCTTTTGTTTTTTATTTTTTTTGAGGTTGAGGTGTGGGTCACGGTGGTTGTTGGCTGATGTTGCTTTCATTTGCACTAGAAGTAGGGCATCTGATCAAAAAACAAAAAAAAGGGTTTATCGAGTTTTAAATTGTTTTTTCAAATGTGGGTTTTGCGACTCTAATTTGAATCTGCCTCTTAACTAGCTGTATTGGTCTCTGTGGTCTCAAATTTGCACAAAAATGAAGACGAGGCTCGGTTAGCATGAGTATTAATGTTTGGTATATTAATTAGGAAAAGAAAAAGGTTTGGTTCCTGTATAATTGGTACTATGTAATTTACTCTCTCTCCCTCTCTTTTTACTTTAAAAAAAAAAATTCTGTGTTAATAGTCTAATTAACTGTATTTTTCGATGTTATAGGTCCAAAAGGCTGAGCTTAGGAAGAAGGAATGGAGATACTGTGTTAATAGTCTAATGATCTGTAAGTTTGGCCTTTTTCTTCTCTTTCAATCTTTCCTGATTTCTTTGTGGTTGCCTGATCTCTTACAAAACAAAAAATACTATCTCAAGACAACTTAAAATTTTTTTTATGAAATAGTTTATATCTCTAGCACTATTCTGGCGAAGACAACAAAAGTTTGAAAAGGAGAAAAAGGAGGAAATCTAATTGTACCATCTGAAAATTTAGACAAAAATGAGGAGAATTCATGAGAAATGAAAGGTTCATAAAGAAATTGTGGCAATTCTCTCACAAATAATTAAGATCACCATATAACTAGATCAAGGTTGAGATTAGAGAGCCACTCAGAACCATGTACAACTGAAAATTAAGCAACTTTTTTTTTGTTTCCCTTGGATTAATCAAAATGAATTTACTTACACAGATTCTTTTTTCCTTTTTACTTTTTCCTTCCCAAACAATCAAAAAGAATCATAAGAAGTTTTTGGATACCCAGTACATAATTGCACTTGAATTTCATTCATAAACAAACACATTATTACGTTGGCGCTTGGTTCGTTTAACAATTGAGCCAAAACTTAGGTTTGAGCTTGGCTTGTTTGTTAAACAAATGAACATAAACAAATTTTTTTCCAAGCTAGCCTTGAGTTATTTATAAACAACTTGACTCAATTACCGCCCTAGTTCTTATTGATCTTGACTTAACACATCCTTTAATCACATCATGATCAATACACTGAGATTGACCCACTAGAAAGTAAATGTCTTGAGAACTGGTGATCTTTGTTATATTGATGAGGAAGGTTTCCTATTTGTTGTAGATAGGCTTAAAGAATTGATCAAATACAAAGGATATCAGGTATATATAATGTCACTCATCCTTTGCATTCTTATTTTTCTTTTTATAACGAGCATATGTTATTCTTAAAAGAACACAACTAGGAGCTCATGCATTAGTATATACATACTTTCTGCAGGTAGCCCCTGCAGAGCTAGAACATTTGCTTCAGTCCCACCCGGAGATAGTTGATGCTGCTGTTATACCGTAAGTTAAAATAACTTACTCATGGTTTATGGATGTCCCCTTGCCCTTGGAATGATAGAGTAGCATTTTTCGATCTTTAATGTTACAGCATGCCATATATAAGAGCTATATTTTGCTTGTTTGTAGAACTAATGTGGCATTAGCTATAAGTTCCTATTGACGATTGTCAAAATTGGCAGATACCCTGATGAAGAAGCTGGTCAGGTCCCAATAGCTTTTGTGGTAAGACAGCCTTAAAGCTCCCTTGGAGAAGCAGAGATAATAGATTTTGTCGCAAAACAGGTGCCTTCGAGTTCTCTGAGCTGTAGTAATCTTTATAACTTAAAATTTGAATTGATAAAATAATCAATAATTTGTTTGTCAAAATGAACATCTTCTTTTCCTCTTGATTGTAGGTTTCACCATACAAGATGTTAGGTTCTAAAGATTAGGAACTAATGTATTTAGAACTTCAATTTGTATGTTGGCAAACCATGATCAAAACAATGTTTAGTCGTGTGTTAGACTTGCTCAAAGTATGGGTCTTAATGTAAAGTTGGAATCGAGTTTTTATGCAGAATTACCTTTAACTTTCTGTATGACTCGATCGATCGAAAATTAGACTCGATCGATCGAAAATCGTGCAGAACGTTTTTCTGCAGAAAATTCCAACTCAGCCCAAGCCCGTTTTAATGTATAGGGTTTTATGTTTTGCCCTAAGTATAAAAGGGAAAACCCTAGCCACGTTTTTTGAGTTCTGTTTTGCTGTGTTTGTGAATCTCTCTGTGAGATCTAGAGGTGTTTACCTTCACATACACTTAGGGTTTACAAACTTGAGATTTATGTCAAGAGTTGTGTAGATCAATACAGTTGCAGAATCAAGAGAACACAAAGATATACAAGCAGGTGCGCTTGTGGATTTGCTGAAGAATTCCGGAAAGAAGGAGTCCGTGGATCTCGGAGCTATCATGGGGTCATGGTAGTAAGTTTCCTACACTTGGGTAGCAACAAGATGTTAGTGGTCTAAGTCTTGTCGTGTAAACTTCAATTCTTTCATAGTGGATTCAGTTTACCTTGAGGATAGCTAGGTCAAATCCTCCCCAGGTTTTTACCAGTGTGGTTTCTTGGGTCATCAGATCTTTGTGTTGTTTATTTTCCGCTACTTTGTTATTTTTGCTTATCTGTGTTAACCTAGTTTTAATTAAATTACCTAAGTTAATCACTTGGCTAATTCATTAGGTTAATCTGTTGGGTTTAAGGGGTCTAAACGAACTGACAAGTGGTATCAGAGCGGGTAGCTTTTGTTTTTTATCCTTTGATCTTTTAGCTGATCCTTGACCCCTGTTGTCATGGAACACGGACACTCTCTTGTTGTTCCTCCTCACTTTGATGGAAACAACTATGCTTATTGGAAAGTAAGGATGAAAGCATTCCTGAAATCCATTGATGAAAGAGTTTGGAATTCCGTTGAATACGGATGGTAGAAGCCCACTACTCCTGTGAGTGAGTGGCAAACTTCTCAAAAGGAGGCAGCCGCTTTTAATAGCAAAGCTATGAATGCTATTTTTAATGCTGTTTCCATGGAGGAATTTAAGAGAATCTCTAATGTTGAGGTTGCTCATACTGCTTGGAAAATCCTCCAGACTGTGCATGAAGGCACGAAGGCAGTTAAGATTAATAAGTTGCAACAATTAACCTCTAGATTTGAAAGCATAAGAATGAATGATGATGAATCTTTTGATGAATTCTATGCTAAATTGAATGATATTGTTAATTCTGCTTATAATTTGGGTGAAATCTATGATCAACCTAAAATTGTTAGGAAGATTCTTAGATCTTTGACTGAGGATTTTAGACCCAAAGTGACTGCCATCACTGAGAGCAAGGATGTGGACTCCATCCCTGTGGATGAACTTGTAGGATCTCTTCAGTCCTATGAGTTAGACCTCCCCAAGACTAACAAATCCAAATCAATGGCTCTTAAGTCTGTTGATGATGTTGATGATGGTGGATTTGATGATGATCTCTCTGCTACAGAGATTGCCTATCTTGCCAAGAACTTTAGAAACTTTCTGAGAAATAATAACAGAAGGGCAAGAGGCAAGAACACTGTTGAACCTAGAAATTTTAGGAAGAATGAACCCACTAAGGTTAATAACATTGAAAAACCTAAGGAGAAAGTAGGTCAATCTTCTAATAATTCTTTAGGACAACAATGTTATGGTTGTCAAGGGTATGGTCATTTAAAGTCTGAATGTCCTACTTATTTGAGGTCTAAGGGTAAGGCTATGGCTGTAACCCTTAGTGATGACGAAGTTTCCGACAATGAATCCGCTAGTGATGAGGATGGAAACTTCATTGCTTTCACTGCTACCACTGTAGTCAATGAAAGCATATCTGTTGAAGAGAACCCTTCTGATGGGGAACTCTCTGAGGATGCAGATTTACAGGAAGCCTACAATAAACTTTGCAAAGTTGCTGCAAAGGATGCCATGAATGTTGAGTTAGGCTTGAAGAAAATTGCATCTTTGGAACTTGAAAAGAAAAATTTACTTGTTAAATTGTTTGATGCAAATGAGCTTTTGAATAATGTGAAAACTGAGAACATGCTCTTACTTGATAAAGTTAAATGTTTGGAACTTGATTTATTTGTTGCTAGAGAACAAACTAATAGGTCTGCAAGCTCCAAACTTGATCACATGCTGAGTATTCAAAAGTCTCCGTCTGATAAAACTGGTTTAGGTTATGAGGAAAGTATTTCTGTGCTTGAACCTTCTTCCACTAAATTTGTTCCTTCTTCTGAACCTCCTAAGATTGAGATTGTCAAACCCTTGATGAGTGAACCTGTCAAACCTGTTAATGTTCCTCCACCTAGAAAGATTAGGGTTGATCTTCATGCTTCTCATTCTAGAGCTTCTACTTCTACTAAGGGCAAATTGCATGATAAGCCTGCATGGGTTTGTCATTTTTGTGGAGAACCTGGACACATTCGTCCAAATTGTTTTAAGTTGCAAGCTGCGAAGCGAGCAAATAAAACTAAAGTACCTGTGCCTCAAGCACATGATCCTATGGTACTTATTGTTGAATTGGTAAAGGCGTTAAACCTTTATTCCAATCCTGGAGTTGCTCAGAATTCTAATGTGAATCATAACTCCAATGCAAGAGTTGCATCTAAGAAGTCTTGGATGCAAAAGGCTCAATCTAATTGAGTCTGTCTGACATGGTCCTTGTGCTTCATTGCTCAATCTTTTGTGACCTTTGTTTCTAGGATTTGCATTGCATTACATTCATGCATTTCATTCTAGGTTGTTTGTTTCTTTGTTAAATAAAAAAAAAAAAAAATTTTTTTGCAAATTGTGTTTTGCTATTTTTCTTTGAATTTGAAGACAAGGTTGGTCAATCAAAATTTACATGTCATATGTATGTACCTTGTTTAGCTTTGATGCACTTATTTCTATTGCACTTTACTAGCTAAAGTCTTGTTGTGCATGTTGTGTGGGAAGATGCTATAATTGTTGATCACATGATCTTGATCTTGAAGTCTTATGTCTTTGATTGTCGGACTTGGTCTTATTGAGAAAGGCATAAATAACCATCTCACCACTGTTTATTAGCCAATCATGAACACCTTAGTGCATATCGTAAGATTTTGTGCTCGAGAAAGTGTAGCACATGCACAAAAAGAACATAAGGTGTAGCCTCTAAATAAAATTGGTGTGTACATTATTGGGCTATAATAATCTCACAAATTAAAATAAAATTGGTGTGTACATTATCCCGGCTTTTATTAAGTTTCTAATCAATAAATTTGAATATTGAGGCAAATCAAGAAACTTACATGATTGCATGCTTTTATTCTAGGAGATGTGGGAGTTATAGGATGTAACTCTTTAAGTAATAGTCTCTTTCAAATTCATGTGATGGATTTTGTAGAAATTGTGATTGATCTCTTTGTGTATATCACCTCACATGTTTCTCAAGCTTTTGCTAGTTGCACACACGACACAAGCTATTCTTTGCTAGAATTGTGTACATGATATTGTGTGTGTTTTTGGCCTGACCAACCAAGTTTGAGAATTTTGGGAATTTGATGCAAAACATGTTTGCTTGTTTTTTTTGGGGTATATTGAGAGAAAATTTTTGCTTTGAGAAATCTGGGTTGATTACATGTGTTTTTGAAAAACATCACATCTCATACTCATGCATTTTATTCATAAAATCTAATGCTTTGAGGAGTTTCTGATAAAAAATGTTTGATTTTTCAAAATTATGATTTTTCCAGAATTTCGATCGATCGAATATGATTTTCGACCGATCGAATATGTTTCAAATCCAGTGTTAAAGTTTCTGGTTGGATCGATCGATCCAAACTTATTTTGGATCAATCGAATAAGTTTTCGACCAATCGAATGTGATTTTTGATTGATCGAAAATCGTGCTGGATGTTTTTTAAAAAGGAGCTTTTTCACGTGGCTTTTCACTTTTCAAACTTTTTCAAAAACTTCTTTTTCTCCCTACCAACCAGTCAACGCTTTTCTTGGAAAATTTGTCATTTTCCTCCGATTCTTTTGCACAATCTCTCTCTCCCAAGGCTGGTAAGACCTTTATACCCTTCCCTTTACATTTATTTTCGAAATTCATGCATTTTTCATGCATTTTTTTGGTTATTTTCGGAATTATAGTTGTGGCAAATTTGGGATTGTTTTTTAGTGTTTCTTTCTCAAATTTTTTATGGGTTTTTGTGGGGACACCTTACCTAAGCTCTTCATGTGGTTTAATTGGATTATTTTGGTGTTTTAAAGGAAATTTGAAAGTCTAGGGCTATAATTTGAGATAATTGGGGGTTTTGTTCAATTTGATTGAAATTGATGAAATTGGCTTGTTGGTTTGGTAAATTTGATCATTATATTGTGTTAATTAACTATTGTATTGATTAATTCATCAATTTGTTGTGTTTTGAAAAATTAGGTTTTTCAAATTGGGTATTTTTGATAAATATTACTTGCTCAAGCCAATTTTGTTAATTTGGATCACAATTGAACATGTCACTGCATTAGTACATGCATCATGTTATGCTCATGCTCATGCATCATATAGAATTGATATATTCTATTTTTTCTGCTGTGCTAACTTGCAGTCTGCCCTTGGTATTGTTTTTGCTCTTTTCTTTCTGTGTCTATCTTTTCCTTAGCACTATGCCCAGGAAAACTAGAGTCCATAGGACTTCTGATCCTTCTCCTTTGACACTGAGCGGTTCCCTAGTGAGTCAAACCAAGTCACCTATGAGACTCTGAACCTTAGGCGTCAGATTTGGGCTGAGCGTAGGGTTATCTTAGATGAGTTGGATCCTGAGGTGCGTCGTAAATTTTCACGTCAGGGTTGGTTGCCTTTGCTCGAGTATGAGCATTCTCCTCCTCCTGCCACCTTGATTAGAGAGTTCTATTCGAACCTCTCTATTCATGTCTACGATAACGACACCTTAGTCAAGGTGTGGTTACGTGGTGTGGAGTATCGCATTACCCCTTCGGTAGTGTCTGATGCTCTTGGGGTGCCCATTGTGGACCATCCCGTTTTTCCTTACGAGGAGTCTCCTCCCCTTGATGACGTCCTGTCATATATCACTGGGTCTTCTATCCAGTGGGGTTCTGATCCTCGGATCACTTCTGCTGAGCTGTCTGAGCTGCACTATCTTTTCTTTAGGATAGCGTGTCATTCTTTGTGGCCTATTTCGCATGTCCACACTATTCCTCTTGAGAGGTGTGTCTTTTTGTATGCTTTGGTCACTGATGCTCCTATCAGTTTTCCGCATCTGTTCCTTCGTTCTTTGAACGAGGTTCATCGATCTAGTTCTACGGCTCATGCTTTGTTTTTCCCTGTCTTTATTCATAGGATTCTCCTTTTTCTTGGTTTTGGTGAGTATCCTGCTTCTGAGTCTGTACATGTTGTCGCTCCCATCGGTGCTACCTTTTTGAGGCAAAGGGCTGCTCAACTTCGAGCTAGCTCTAAGCGTCCTAGGGTAGAACCTTCCGGTGTCACTCCAACCCCTTCTTCTTCTACAGATACTCATGCAGCTGGGACTTCTTCTGATCCTGCTGTTGCTACTGCTGCTGATGTTCCTCTACCGTTTGATGAGGTTTCTGACCTTCGTCGGACTCTTGATACTGTCGTGACCGTTCAGGCGGCTCATGGTCAGCTTTTGGTGGACATCCTGGATGAGCTACGTGCGTTACAAGATTTTTTGTGGAGATTTATCATAATTATTAGAACTGTTTTGCGCTATAAAAGTGGCACTGCTGTATTATAGTGACCTATGAGGTTGTGTACCCTTCACCCCATCTTGAGGGGTGGTGGTGGACTATATATATATATATATATATATATATATATAATTACTCTTACCTATAAGGAAAAAAAATGATTACCATCTTCAACAAAATGTGGATTGTTGCTGTGTCCTTCAATGCTGGTTTTCTCTTTGAACAATGTATTAGAGCTGTCGCAAAGAAAGAGATTGTAATTGCTTGTCCTTATTTTTGTTATTTAAATAGCTTGCTTGTATAGTTGTTAAATGCTGTGTCTTGTTGTCAAATTATGTGGAGGCTACTTAGATAATTGGTAAACTAAATTTAGGGGTATGACAGAATTCAAATTTAAATAAAATAAAATTCCTTGTTTGGGTGTGCTGTAGGAAGAAATTCTAAATTCTGTATAGAATTTAAGCCAGAAATTCAGTTCTTAAATTTCGATTTACAAATTCTGCCTATTCAGTTGTTATTTCTAAACTCCTTCACGTTTCTTGCTCACTCCCTCGTTAGTCAATACCTCCTTCCCATCTCCATGGCCCCTACTAGCTTGTCTCCAGCCTACTCTTTCACTTTGTAATTTCTCTCTCTCTCTCTCTCTCTCTACTAACTGCCACTCATTGTTCTTTGTTTCTTTCCATTCTATTGTCTCTGTGTGTTGATTTTCGCGTTATATAATATAGAAGAAGATTATGTTGGTAGTGTACTATGAAGAGGGCCCCAGTCCTTGTTATAGTTATAGCATTTGTGACATTCGCAACCCATTAATAAACAAAATGCTTTTTGCTTAGTTAATTAAGCATAGCATGCCTACCTGCATGGAGAAATGGAACTTTTGAATACTGAATTGGCTGTTTTTATCTTTGAAGTGATAATAATCATGTAAGTAGCATGTCACCTCTCTAGTGCAGGTAGCAATATCTTAAACTTGGCATACCTTTCAAAGTGAATGTGTCTAACCATTTATTTTGGCATTTTGATGGTCTCACTTTCATTTTTAATTTTTTACTTTAAGTTATTATCATTAAAAATAAATAAGTTGTACTTGGTATCTGCACATGGACACATTTTTGCGCCTCAGAAAAGTGAGAAGCAATATGGTTCCAAAGTTTTAATAAACAATTTTCATACATGTTTACACAAATGAATGGCTCATTTACCAACTCTAAATTGATAGAACTGCTCCAGTTGAATTTTTACTCTTTTAAGTTTGTCCCTAAATGATCAATAGTTGAGACTTACAACTAATATTTTATCAGTTAGAGGGCATGTGCTACTGAGCACAGTTTATGCTTCTTGTTTTGAAACAGCATATACTTAATGTCTGTTCTCCTTTCTAAGCTTTTCTTGTCTATTGATCATATCTTTCTTTCTCAGGAACTCGGAATACGCTTACATCTCCCCTTGAAGGTGATAAACAGCAACTTCAACAACTTTATAATGCATGCATAGGAATTTCTTAGGTAAATCATCATAAACTGTTCACAGAATGTAGTTCCACTCACTAGTACATGCATGTTGCCTGTATTTTCACATGTTGCACCTGATAGTTACATAGGCTTTTGAACTTTGTTGGTATGGATGACTGCTTACAGAAATTGAAACCATGTGCCTCAGACCTCACTCTCGATAAAATGCGTGCATATTTTCATCAGCAACATGGTGCCTTATGAAGGATAATTTGTCCTATATACTGCAAGGAATATGGTTATTTCTTTTAAAGATTTTTTTACCAAGACAAGCAATTATTGCATGATCATGTGGATTTTTAATTAACAAATAGGAATACATGATGGAGTATGTTTAAACATTCTCTTCTAAAACATATTAATGACAACCATTCCGAATGAAGCCCCTGCAACAGCCATTTCTCTCTCTCTCTCACTGTATATTCTTTACAAATAATTTTCTCTTGAGAGAGAGAGAAATCAAGAGAGAAACCTCTTACCAAATACAAAGAGATGGATCAATCACTATAGGAACTAGAAAGCAAAGGGTGGTGGTGAATGAGGTTGGGAGGGAGGAAGCGTTTTTATAGTATTGGCTTTGACAAGAGAGAGAGAGAGAGAGAGAGAGAGAGAGAGAGAGAGAGAGAGAGAGGGGGGGGGGGAGAGGCTGTTTTATAGTTTAGTTTTATGCATGAAAATAGTGTTTGAGGCAAACCGCATGTTTAGGGGATCCATACACGCATGTTACTTTTATTTGTTCTGTTTTTTGTATCCAATTGTTTTGTGCTTTTGCTGTGTTGTATTTTTACTTTTTTATGCTTTTGCTTTGTTGTTTTTGTTCATTATTTAAGGTAGTTACAAGCTGTGTTAGGTGGAAGGACAAACTGTTATCTGTTTTATATGGTTTTTTTTGTTGCCAGCATGGATGCTTCTAAGCCTTCCATTTTTGTTTATTCTTCTTCATAAAGAAGATTCTCTGGTGACTAAAACACCCTTATACAAGTAACAACTATTCATTAAAAAAAACACCCTAAGACAACTCAACAAAATTTATGAGGAACCTGTCACCAGATCATGTGGATTTTTAATTAACAAATAGGAATACATGATGTGATGCTTCGGTGTTGCTTGATGGATCAGCCAGTGGTCCAAGTGAGCAGGACGCAATTCCAAACCTGACTTTGCGGGCTAAGGCATTTGAGATTATTGAGGATCTACGTGAGCGTGTCCACAAGGAGTGCTGACAGAACGGTTAAAGTTTGTGGTATTGATTGAGGAATCTCAAAGACAAAGCAAAAAAAACTTGTGTGCTGAGAGTTCTGACTAAGGTATGTCAGTTGTGTAATCACTATGTACTCACTGATTTTTACCATTGATATATTGTATTAGTTTTGGTTTCATATGTGGGTTTTGAAGTTGTTTATGAGTTCATTAATTTTGGAGTGTTTTTTGTGGGTGGAGACTTTTTCTGGGTCATCCGTTGGGATTTTGTGGAGGTAGGTTATTGTTGTTTTTAACTTTGGATTGGTTATGAGCTATGGGTTTTAGTTTTTGTTGATGATTTTATGATTTGGGTATGTGGTTTTGTTTTTGAATTTGTAAAAGGTGGAAATTTTTAACGCATCACTTAAATAAAATGATTGATGTTATAGAAAGAACACTTTGAGTTGTTAACTGAAGCCCATTTGTGATCATTTATAATTCATTAACCTCAGTTTCTACTATAAAATAAAAGTAAATTGTAAATCAAATTATCTATATGCGTTAAATAATAAAATGCAGCATTCTCTTTCAAATGAGTCAAATTCAAATATAATAATGTGTTCATAAACAAGTTTGTGTGGATAAGACTTGATTTAAATTTTAATGCGTGCATGAAAGGAAAAAGCATTTGACCTTTGCATTTAACTATGTCAATCTCATTATATCGAGAGAATGTCATTCAAAAAGAATGAGGAATAAAAAAAAAGTGTAAAACATGAGTGTTATACCTCATCCTTATCAAATTCAAACTCTATTGAAAATAATGTAAATATAAAGTTTTGGTCCAATTTGGTTCATTTTGATCCATAGTCCATTTCGGTCCAATTTGATCACTTTGGTATATTTAGTCCAATTCCGTCTACTTCAGTCTATTCGGTTTACTTCAGTCTATTAAGGTCCACTTCAGTCGACATTGGTCCATTTGGTCCACTTCAGTTCAATTCGGTCAACTTTGGTCCAATTAGGTCCATTTAGTCTACCTCAGTTCCTTTCGGTCTACTTTGGTCCTTCAAAATAAGAATTAAAAAAGAAATGTACAAAATCTCAATAAGCTGAAAACGTTGAGTGGTCTTATTAATGATCAATTTCTTGGTCCAGCAATGCCAAGGCTCATGGACCACCATTTGGGCTTCACTATCATCACTCATAATCACTGTGGGCCTCAAGAAACACCATCCCTGGTTCACTATCATCACTCATAATCATTGTGGGCCTCAAGAAACACCATCCCTGGTTCTTCTCCTACTCGTACAGCCCATTCAGCCTCTTACCTTGTCTTACCTTTGAATTTACTAGAAAGTACAAAGTCATATATACTTACTAGATTAAGTGTGCACAATTGCTATATCTAACTTCGCTTTTCTCAACCAAAAAAATAAAATAAAATAAAAATGATAGCTTCATAATTTTTTTTTTTCTAAATGATAACTTCATAATTTGGGGTACAGATATTATCCTTGTTCTTACGTCAGTGTTAATGTGATCCTTGGACTTGCACATTAAGTTTGTAACAAATTAGACCTTTGGTTGGTATTTTCAATTAAAATAAAGCTATTTAATTACACAATATATACTTGATAATATTGACTTTTCTAAATGAGATAAATTAAAATTACACATGTGGTTTAATTTTACCAAAATTTTACTTCTTTCTTAGACGATTGATTTCTCATGTTATCAACATTCTACAAATTAGTGATCTAAAGTGCACTAACTCTATTCAGCCAAAACAAAAAAAATATCCAGTCTTCTTCTCTCTTTAAAGTTTAAACTCAGGACCCTCCTTTGCACTCATAACTATATATCAAATTGCTATATCTAACTATATCCTGTACGTGCTTCATGTCCCACTACAACCACTTTTTCTGAGTTCAACTATACACCAATAAGAATCGTTTAGATCCTAACAATATGGGATCCACATTTAGTGCTTTTTTTTTTTTTTTTTTTTTAAATTAACAAATGCTTTAAGAGTATTGATGTAGCAATTATTTAAGTGATGCTATTGGTCTCTCTTTTTTTTCTTCTTTTGTTTCCTTTTTTTTTTATCATACGGAGGATAGCATTACTCTTAAAGCAGTGAATAAAAAAAGAGAATCCTGCATTTTATTGTTGTTTTTAACGCATATTCCTAACATTTAGACTACTTCGTGTCTTTATTTTGTACCATGATTTATGTATCTATACTATTAGGGGCAAAAATTATCAAAGTTTGTTAATAATAACCCTATATATAGATTACTTTAACTCTAAATAGATAAAAAGAACAAATAATAATAGAAGAGAATGACTTAAATTAGTCATCCATTGTATGTAATGTGTAATTTCCTTGTCATGATCTTATCTACAATTTATATTTTTATTAACAATTTTATCTAATCGAAGACAAAGACAATTACACTTATGTGGATTGGCACTATTTAGTGTACTTTTGAGGATTTCGGTCTTAGTTTTTTTTTGAAATACATTGCAAATGCTGCTGCTATTAGTTGTATGCATAATTTTTGGTTCTAATTAAAATTACACTTATATCATCTTGAGATCTGTGTTCTCACTATTTTTGGTTTTCGTTCAAACTTTATATTTTTGTCTTCTTCTGTCGGTTCTAAGATTTTTGTTTGTTTCCACTGGATATTGATGTTAACTTTTTATTATTTCTTAATCTTTTGCTGAATCACTGGATCTTGGTTTTCTGGGTTTTTGGATTTTGGGTCCTTTTCAGATTTTTTTTTTCAAACTCGATAGTTTAATCTAGGGGTCCTTTGAAATAAAGTAATAAACCATGACATTAAAGTGTACTTCACATAAAGGTTTTTTTGTTTTTTGCTATGGCTTCACAAAAAAAGTTATATCCCCACTTTGTGGATGCATTATGCTAATAGAATGGAGGTTTAGTGGATGAGGTGATTACAAATTTGGTAGTGTTAAACTTTTCAGTTGCTTTATTAGATGTATATAAAACTTTGTAAAATAGTTTATGCGTAATTTATGCTTTCGTGTGCTTTTATATGAATTCACTACTCACAACTAATGATCTACATCAAGGCCATGTGATCCCACTTCCTATATTTTTTTTTATAGCACATCTGTATGTTTATATACATTCTTTTCTTGTTGGCAGATTGCAAAAAGAGGAGGCACTATAAGTTCATGTGATCAAAGCAAGTGAACTTGGTGAAAGACTAAGGTATTCTCTCTCTCTCTCTCTCTCTCTCTGTTTGTGGTGGGTTGTTGAATTGGGGCAAGCAGGTGGCTTGCATGGAGTAATAAGGTGGTTTTAGTTGATATTGGAAGTGTTGATTGGTTTGTGTAATATTGGATGGTTGTTGTTGAGTTGATTTTATTTGATTAATTCATTTGAAGGGCTTCTCTCTATCTTTTTCACACATGGAACGCTAAAATGGAATTGCATATGTAAAGAGATGTCCATTCCTAAAGAATATTGCTATTAATGATGTTGTAGTTACCAAATGTATTGATAACTTCTTTATGCATTTACATTCATTGTTTGATTAGGAACATAGCTAAAAGTGAATGATTAAAGATGATTTTTTTCTTAAATTAAGTGAAATTGTGTAAATGAAATGTGTGTTAACTCTTGGTTTTTGTTTTCATGAAATCACATTATAGGTTTTTCTTGTAAACCACTTTATAGCAATGGATAAGAGTTGGATGAAAATTACCAATAGAAGGTCGCGAGAATATTTAGATGGAGTCCAACAGTTTCTAAATTTTGCATCTAACCATGCACACCTTGATGGCACGATTTCATGTCCGTGTAAAAAATGCGTGCATACAAATTCGTGGCCTATAGATGTTGTAAAGGCTCACTTAGTGTCAAAAGGGATTTGTAGGGGTTATAACCCTTGGATTTCTAATGGGGAATCATCGTCTGCAAAGACTTCTACCGAAATTCCTAATAGTCATGTCCAAGAAAACCCGATAGAGTATGCCGATCTTCGTGACATGTTGCATGACATGTTCCCTATACAAGATATGGCATCTGGGCCAACGGAAGAAGTCCCTAGTGTACACTAACCCATTGAAGGTCCTTCAGAAGGTCCTAATGAAGATGCATTTTTGTTTATGAAATTGCTTGAAGATGCTAATCAACCTTGTTATGAAGGTTGTAAGCATTTTAGCAAATTGTCAGCCATTGTGCATTTGTACCACATGAAGTGTCTTAATGGTTGGACCAACAAATCATTTACCATGTTGCTGGAATTTTTGCTTGATTTTCTTCCTTCAAATGCTAAGTTGCCAAAAGATTGTTATGAGGCTAAGAAGATTATTAAGGATCTGGGCTTAAGCTATGAGAAGATCCATGCTTGTCCTAAAGATTGTATTTTATATTGGAAGGACAATGCCAACCTTGAAGCTTGTCCAAATTGTAACTTTTCAAGATGGAAAAGTAATGAGTCTAAAGGTCAACAAAGTACTAATGCTTCCTCCAAGAGAAGAAAAAAGAAAGCTGTAAAGATCCTACGGTGGTTCCCCTTAAAGCCAAGATTGAAGCGACAATTTATGTCTCCTGAAACAGCTAATAATATGAAATGGCATGCCAATGGTCGTGTGAATGACGGGTTAATGAGGCATCCTGCTGATTCTGAAGCTTGGAAATCATTTGACTCTAAGTACATAGAGTTCTCATCTGAGCCTCGTAATGTAAGGTTTGGATTAGCAGCTGATGGATTCAACCCGTATGGAAATATGAGTACTTCTCATAGTACATGGCCTGTCATTTTGATCCCATACAATCTTCCTCCATGGATGTGCATGAAAAGGTCTAATTTCATGCTATCATTATTGATTCCCGGTCCAACTCCACCCGGGGACAATATAGATGTGTACTTACAACCCTTAGTAGAGGAACTGAAGGAGTTATAGGATGTTGGAGTAGAAACGTTTGATGTGTCTTCCAAAAAATCATTTCAAATGCATGCTGCATTATTGTGGACCATAAATGATTTTCCTGCATATGGCGATATCTCGGGTTGGAGTACCAAAGGTTCTCTTGCATGTCCCTCTTGTAACTATGATAGTCAGTCTCGTTGGTTAAGATATGGAAGGAAATTTAGTTACATTGGACATAGACGATTCTTGGATAGTGATCATAAATTTCGTAAGCAAAAAAAATCATTTGATGGGCATGTTGATATGAGATCAGCTCCTATTACAGTATCCGGAGGGGAAATCATGTTACAAACGGATGCTATAGCCGATCATGTGTTTGGGAAGAAAAAAGTTAATTTGACCAAGAAAAGAAAAAGAGGGGAGGAAGCCTTAACAGTGTGGAAGAAGAGAAGTATATTTTTCACCTTGCCTTATTGGGAGGATCATGTGTTGCGTCACAATCTTGATGTGATGCATATTGAAAAGAATGTAGTCGATAATATAATTGGCACATTGTTGAACTTGAATGGCAAGACAAAGGATAACTTGAAGGCACGCCAAGACTTAAAGGATATGGGTATAAGAAGTGGACTTCACTTAGAAAAGGTTGGGAATGATCAGACGCGTATGCCACATGCTTGCTACCATATGAATGCTAGTGAAAAAGATGGTTTTTTGCAAGTTTTGAAAAATGTAAGAGTGCCAGATGGATATTCTTCAAACATTTCACGTTGCATTAAACTCAAAGAACGCAAGATTAATGGGATGAAGAGCCATGATAATCACATCTTAATGCAGCAACTTTTTCCAATAGCAATACGCGGATCTTTGCCCCCTGAAGTGAGTAGGAGTTTAATTGACTTATCTTGTTTCTTTAGGGAGATATGTTCCAAAGTACTAAATGTAGAGGAACTTGGGGCTCTTGAGAAGAGAGTTGCAGTGACATTGTGCGAGTTGGAAAGGATATTCCCTCCCTCTTTCTTTACAGTGATGGTACATCTAGTCATACATTTGGCTAGTGAAGCCAAAGTTGCTGGCCCAGTTCATTATCGTTGGATGTATCCCATAGAGAGGTAACACATATATTAACTTGGTCTATTTGGTTTTGTTTAACTTACCAATTTTCCGTTGTTGATCTTGGGTGTTCCAATAGGTACTTGTCAAGACTTAAGTCTTATGTGCATAATAAAACTTATCCAGAAGGCTCCATTGCAGAAGGGTATATAGTAGAGGAATGCTTAACATTCTGCTCACGCTATTTTAAATCTGTTGAAACTACATTTAATCGGCCTGTAAGGAATGTTGAGGAATCCATGGGTGCGGTGGTGAGCATTACACTAGATTCAAATTCATGGATCCAAGCACATCGTTATGTGCTATTCAATTGTGAAGAAATCACCCCATTTCGCGAGTAAGTGATATCTTTGCTATCCTTTAACGACATTCCAATACAATACTCTAGATTGACACTAATATGTTTGTCTATACAGTATACACATAGCGGAGATCAAGGCTGGTTTCCCTTTCCATGTGACTGATGATGTTATTCAAAAGCAGCACATAGAGGAATTTTGCAGTTGGTTTAGGGAATATGTAAGTAAAGCACCTATATATATATATATATATATATAGAGAGAGAGAGAGAGAGAGAGAGAGAGACAGAACTATTTTTGGTTGTAACACTTTAGATAGTACACTTATAATAAAAGCATTTCTCTATAATAGGTGATGTCAATGGATGCTTCTAAGAGAAATGAACTCTCTGATAAAGTTAGATGGTTTGCTCGATATCCAGATAATGAAGCAAAACGGTTCAAGCGCTATGTCATAAATGGTTTGAAGTTTCGCACTAAAGATTTTGAGACAACTAGGAAAACTCAAAATAGTGGAGTTTGTGTTTTTACTGAAGGTGGTGCTACTTATTATGGTGTACTAATCGATATTATTGAGTTGAACTATTCTGACAAGTATCGATATGTATTATTCAAATGTTAATGGGCTGACGTTATTAGTGGGAGAGGATGCAAAAAAGATGACTTCGAATTTCCCCTTGTCAATTTTTCAAGATTGATACACACGGGTGATCGATTGATTGACGAACCTTATGTATTAGCAACTCAAGCTTCACAAGTGTTTTACGTGGAGGATGTGAGACATAAAGATTGGATGGTGGTGGTCAAAACAAAACCTAGGGAGGTGTTTGATGTTGGTATTGAAGCTGTAGATGACGATGAAGAAGTGGATACATATATGGAGAATGTCCCTTATAATGTAACTACTGATAATGCATGTGATGATGTAAATGACAACCATGCTTGGGCTCGAGTTGATGAAGAAGGAACCATTTATGATACACCATTGATTAGTGAGGATGAATTGCTTGAACAAGACTTTATCGATGATGAAGAGCTTGGTGATGATGTTTATGAGTTTAATGATGATGAGTCCAATGATGATGAGTCTAGTGATGATGACTCTATTGGTGAGGACTCTAGTTAATACTTTTGTATCACTCATTATATTTTAGGGCTTGGTTTCTATGCTTGTAAAATTGCATAAAAATTTATCTATGAAACTTTATCTTATTTTGGGTATTTTGATGGTGTAATTGTTTCTTTAGTTTCCCTTCTATGTTCTCTAATTTGATTGGATGAACTTGTAAAAATCATGGAACGTAGAGAAAAGATGGGGTTAATAGTTGTACCTATTTTTTATGATGTGGATCCATCTATGGTATGAAAGCAGAGTAGAACTTATGCAAAAGCATTTGATGAACATGAAAAGCGTTTTCAAGAAAATATAAAGAGAGTTCACACATGGAGAGATGCTTTGAAAGACTTCACCAATCTCTCTAAATGGTCCTTACAAAATAGATAATTCCTGTTAACAACATCATTTCGATTGAATATATTAAATAATCTTTTGTATGGACATATATGAGATTCATTTTGTATATAGTAATTAGGATATGATTCTAGTGCATTTAACATGACAAATGCATACATTTATGTTTGTGTACTCGTCCTTTTGACAGTGCTATTACTTTTTCAATGCTATTACATTTAACATGACAGTGCTATTACATTTCAGTAAAACCAATTAAGTATCAAACAATTTGAGGCCTCTCTCTTATAGGGCCTTTAGGGGGCCTAATTAGCGTAGCCTAAGAGGTGACCCAACCCTTTGACATGTGAACATAATATAATAATACAAGCAAATGGGAGCAACTCATTTAACCTTAATATGTAGGACCGTAATTAAAAACACAGTTGTTTATGTTTATTTATTTTGGGTATTGCAAGTAGTTGGAGCTATTGTATTTGCAATTACTTGTACCATTACTAATCATTGTGCTTATATACTTGTTTATTTTAGACTTTAACACTTGAAATGGGAAGGCGAAAGGCAAAGCTGCGCACTCGTTCCAAGAGTGTAACAGTGGAAAGAGCTTCTTCACAAGATGTGGATGAAGTGGATCAAGAAACGCATGAAGCTTCTACACAAGGTGGTTACTGATTGGATGATTACTGTTGGTTTTTATGAATCATATTGAATGGCTTTATACTGTGATCACCTTGTAGGGAAATGATCATGATGCTAATAAGTGTCCTTTAGGTTGATTTGATCCATTCCATGCTTGCTGTTGCTAAAAGTAACCATGCTGTTTCTTGTAGTAGTGAACGTAGGAAAAGACCCTTAAATTCTAAATATTATATAATTTTTTTATGTCGTAAATATATATAATATAATAATAATGACCCTCACAAGCGCTATGTCATAAATTACTATTTATTTAAAAAATAATAGCAAAGGTTTTAGGTAAATTTTACTTGTACTAGGGTTAAGATATATAATTATTTTGTGGAGACGTATGATAGTGATACTCATTTTATTCAAATAAAAATTATTAATTCTTCAGAAAAAGAAAAGAAAAGACAATTAGCTAGAAAGGTAGGTTTTATTTGAAGGGTAGGTACGTGCTACCAAACTAGGCAACTAACTATCACTACTACCAAACAAACATCTTCGGATTTTAGCTGGTTTAAGCTATAGGTAAATTAAATGTTAACATGGCAACAAGTAATTTTCCATTTATTAGAAAATATAACCCTAGTTCAAGAAAGAAAGTCTTTTCATTTCATCAAGTTCGTACTAATTTTTTATTATCTAAAGGAGTTGGTATTGTTGATTAAGAATCAACCTATCATACTTGGTTTAGGTGTGAACCGCTTTACTAGAAGCTTGTTAAATTTCAAAATATTGACATTAAGGACCCAAAAAAAAACAAAAAATAGTGCTTGGCTTAGCTGTCCAGTGCATTTAGTTACTGGTATTAAACAGCTTGTTACCACCAAAATATATAGGGGTAATTACACATAACCCACCTGCGGTTTGGGCTAAAATCACTTTGCCTACCCGTGGTTCAAAAAGTGTCACTTTGCCCACCTGAGGAATGTTTCCGTCAATCTCCGTAACCCACCTCAGTCCCAGCCGTTACAAAAACACCCCTTAACCCCAAAACACAACATAACGCGAATCAAAACACCCAAAACTCAAAAAACGTTCGAGAGAGAGACCTGTGGTGATCCTCAAGAGCTGTACGTGTTCTTCGTGGTTTGGAGTGTCTGGAGGGGGAGAAAGCACAAGTTTCGCAGCATCGAAGCTAGGGGAGGAAGGTACGTGTGACTGCTGTTGGGTTCTTCATGGCATTTTTTACCCCGACCCTTTAGGGTTTGTAAATTTTTCTCAAAATTGGTGTATGTTAAATGTGTATTTTGCTATTTATATGTAGAATCGCTTAGGATGTAGCTAATGTACTGCTATGGTTGTTTATATAATGGTTAATTGTCAGTGATTGCACTTGTTTGTGAACTGTGGGTAGTGGGTAGTGTGGTCCCTATCAATTTGTTGGGAATCTGGTTTTGCATGTGCTATTTATGGTCCTTTGGCCGTGTGTTGTCTATTTTGGCTTGTTGTCGTTTTCAGCATGTCAGTATGGAAACAAACTACTTATTTTAACAAACTACTAAATTTAAACAAACTACTTATTTTAAACAAACTACTTATTTTAATTGCAGATGGTTGACTTCACATTTGACATTGAAATTCATGTTGGGGGATGTTTTGTGGAGGACCCAACCCTTAAATATGTGGGTGGGTCTATACATACATTGACAGAGATTGACCCTGATAAGTTGAGTTTTTTTGAAATTCGGGATTTATGCCATCTAGTTGGTGCTCCTAAAGAACACAGTAGATATAGGTATTTACTTCCTCAAGGTAATGTAGAGAATGATATAAGGGACATAGAAACAGATGCAGATGTGGTGAACATGACTACCCTTCATAGGGCATGGCCAGCTGACAAAATTATAATCTATACTGACATAGATGTGGAGCCACTGGCAGTTGAGCATCCTGATGGAGGGGGAGTATGCAATTATGGTGTAGGTGGTGATGCAGGTGGTGATGTAGGTGGTATAGGTGGTGATGCAGGTGGTGATGCAGGTGGTATAGGTGGTGATGCAGGGAGGGATGAAATAGATGTGGAGAGTGATTATGATGAAGAAGAAGAAGATGATGAGGATGCTGAGGTTGGTGCAAGGGTTGAAGAACAAAATGTTGATGATGATGATGATTGGCTATATGAAGGCCTAGAATCAGATGACTTTGGTGATGACATATTTGCTGCTCCAAACTCAGCTCCACAAGATTCTGCTCCAAAATCAAGTGATGCACCCAATACAGCCCCAAATTCAAGTGATGCTCCCAATACAGCCCCAGAATCAAGCAATGCACCCCATGCAAACCCTGAGTGGGCTGAGCCAGCTCTTGAGGATGACCTGGTAAGCATGGATGGGTCTGATGATGAGCAGGTACCTGAGCAGCCAGAGTTTAATGCTAGGAGTGACATGAGAAATGTTGTACTGAAGAAGGAGATGAAGTTTCCTAATGCAAAGGTGTTCAGAGCTGCTTTGAGGGAGTATGCAATTAAAAAACCGATTGACATCAAGTTCAAGCTTAATGAGAGAACCAAGATATCTGTTCACTGTAAGAATGAGTGTGGGTGGAGATGTTATGCATCTCAAATAAGTGGAGAGCTAACATTTCAAATTAAGACCTTGACTGCTGACTGTACTTGCCCCAAGTCTTTTAAAAATAGCCAAGCAACATCAGCTTATGTTGCTAACAGGTTCATTGAGGATTTTGGCAAAAATCCAAATTGGGAGGTGACTGGGGTACACAACCATGTGATGCAAAATTTATCTGTTGACCTAAGTTTAAACCAAGTGTATAGGTCAAAGAGAAAGGCAAAGGATTTGATCAATGGAGATGAGCAACTGCAGTATGGTGTCCTTAGGGACTATGCACAAATGATAAACACTGTAGACAAGGGGAGTAGGGTTATACTACAGACAGAAATGGCTGATGAGACTTCCCAGCCAAAATTTAAGAGGATGTATGTTAGGTTCAATGCTCAGAAGGTAGGATTTTTAGGTGGATGCAGGCCATTTATAGGTTTGGATGGTTGTCACATAAAGCACAGATTTGGAGGGCAAATCTTATCTGCGACTGCCCTGGATGCAAATGACAACATTTTTCCAGTAGCCATGGCTGTGGTGGAACAAGAAAACAGGGAGTCTTGGACATGGTTTTTGGAAATTTTTGCTGATGATATAGGGAGGCCAGAGGAGCTTCAATTGGTCTTCATTTCTGATAGGCAAAAGATATGCAAGTTTTTTTCAGTTACACTTGAACTAACATGTTTTGTTTGTTTGCTGAACTAACATGTTTTATTTGTTTGTTTGTTTGTTTGGTTATTTGCAGGGGCTTATACCTGCAATAGAGACACTATTCCCTACTGTAGAGCATAGGTACTGTGTAAAACACATCTACAACAATTTCAAAGTAAATCACAAGGGATTGGAGCTGAAGGATGCACTGTGGAGGTGTGCTGCTGCCACAACAGTGAGGGAGTTTGAGAGGTGCATGCAGTACATAAAGGATTTGGATGAAAAGGCACATGAGTATCTTGCAAACATTGCACCTGAAAAGTGGTCAAGGTCACACTTCACTCCTAGGGCCTTAACAGATTATTTGGTGAATAACTTGAGTGAGTCTTTTAACTCAATGATATTGAAGTCTAGGGACAAGCCTATCTTGGCAATGTTGGAGTGGATTAGGGTTAGACTTATGACTAGGCTGTACACAAAGAGGGAAGGGATACAGAGGTATGCTGGAAAGTTGTGTCCAAGCATACAAGCTAAGTTGGAGAAATTGAAGGTTGAAAGCAAGCCATTTAGTGCTACCCCAGCTGGTAGTTTCCTTTATGAGGTAGCTAGTCAATATGAGAGGCATGTAGTTGATCTTGTGAAGAAGACATGCAGCTGTAGGTATTGGGATTTAAATGGCATTCCATGCAAACATGCCATAACAGCCATTTATACAAACCTTGAGACACCAGAAACCTATACCCACCCATGCTACCACAAAGAAGCTTACATGGAGATATACAAGGAGTTACTTCCTCCCATGCCTGGGCAGTCAGAATGGGCTGAGACTGGACAGCCTGCTCCTGTAGCACCTCACATATACAAACTACCAGGCAGGCCACCCAAGCAAAGAAAGAAGGCTGCTGATGAGCCTGGGAACCCTTACAAAGCAAGTAGGATGAACAGACCTGTAAGGTGTGGGAAATGCAAAAAGGAAGGGCATAACTCAAGAGGGTGCAAGGCTGGCATCACTGGGGAAACACCATGGCAGAGGAGACAGAGGCTTGAAAGAGAAAAAGCTGTAAGTAATTTTGATTTAAATGGCAAACAAAAAAACTTGTTTTTAAACTTACAAAGGTATTACTGTACTGTACTGAAACTGGGTTTTGTTGTAGGCAAGGAGAGGGGTGCCTGCACCTAGAACCAGATCTGGATCTGCACCTCCGGGTGCACCCCAGCCACCATCCCAGCAGCCTGCCCAGCCTTACAACATGAGGTCTGCCACTCAGCCTTCATCCTCACAGCAAGGAAATCAAGCTTCATAGCAAGGAAATCAAGCTAGGCCATCTCACACGAGAGCAGGATGGTTCTCTTCCTCACAGCCAGAGCTTCACACACCTAGAGAGACCTGGGATACCCTACCAAGTTCTTCACAGGTAACTTAGTTGAGTTACCTCTTTCCTAAATGGTTGTGTAGACTGGGATATTTTTTAACAAGTGGATCTATTCTTTATTTTGTAGCCTTCACCTGCATATAGGAGCACTGGTGGTGTGAGGAGCAGAGGACAGCTTGCTGCACAAAGGCCACCAAAAATGACTTTAGTGGGTGGAAAGAGTAAAGGCAAGAAATGAAGCAAGTGGGTACGCATGCCAGCATTGGGAGTAAAGCTAGTGGGCACATGTGGGCCTACAGCTAGTGTTTTTTGTGAAGACTGGCTTTTTGTAATTATCAATTAGTTTGTATATACTGACCTTGGAATGTGAAGACTGGCTTTTTGTCATGACTGGGATGTGTAGCTGGTGGTGGAATGTGCTTTTTTGTAATTACTAGAAGTTACAATACAATACAATACACTCCAGGTTGTTATTATACACTCCAGTTTGTATTTATTCAACCTTAGTTTGTATGGAACAGTCTTTGTCCAAAACAGTTTATATGGAAGTTTTATTGCTACCTCAGATTGTGTTCAAGTAGATATTTTCAATACAGTGTATGGAACATAATTTGTCCAAACTAGATTTATATGGAAGTTTTATTATTGCTGCTACAGATTGTGTCCAAGTAGATATTGCTGCTACAATTTTATTATTGCTGTTATTGTGAAATGGTTGTTATGGTATGTGCAGGTAACTATATGGAACATTATTTGTCCAAACCAGATTATATGGAAGTTTATTTCTTGCTAATACAGATTGTGTCCAAGTAAATTTTTTCAATACAGAGTGTATGAATGTTATTTTGGAATGGTTGTTATGGTATGCGCAAGTCATTGATAATTGACCAATTCTTCTTTCATTATATGCCCAGAGACTAATGGCATGACCAATACATTTTTCATTGAATGGTTGTTATAAAAATTCATTAACTCAATAATTGACCAATTCTTTGTTCATTGACGCATCAAAACATTACATCAGTGGGCTAGTGCTATTACAATGAAAATTCATTAACACCATTGCCATAACTATCTCTACTAACCAATTAACTACTTCAGGGCAACAACCTAGGTCTCTTCACTCTAGAGAACTCAATTGAGCCAATACACAACAACAACATAACAACAACAAAAAAGATCCATGACAAAATGCATGCAAACTTCCACATTCTCTGCTTCTCTTCAGCAAACATGGCCTTTTCCTTAGCTTTTGCATAGGCAGCTCGAGCCTTTCTCTCCCTCTCCTTGGCTTTGGCTTCCTCTTCAAGAGCCTTTTCTGCCATTTGCCTAGCTTCTTCTGCCGTTTCCGGAGCTGTCCTTTCCCTTTCATTGGAAAGTTGGAGAGCACTCTGAAGCTAGACATCCTCTCCAGAGCCAAAGGTGCAGTTTCATTCCCACGAGGACAGGTTGGGTTATCAAGCCAAACAAAGAAAGGACACTTAGGACCAACCTTATAACGACTACAACCCAAGAACCTCCTCCCAAAATTGTACAAACTCAAACTTGTTCTCAAAACACAAGTCTGCTCATTGCACATATGCCCACATGAACCCGAGAAATTACCACTTGAGGAAGACATATCAACAAAACAGAAAGCCTGGGAAGCCCAAATTTAGAGTTTCACACAATCAGTTGGCACTTGAACAAAATCTGAAACCCTAAATCGAGAACAGACACAAATACCTTGATTTTTTTTACCGAAACTACCTCCGAAGCTTCCTCCCCTAGCTTCGATGCTGCGAAACTTGTGCTTTCTCCCCCTCCAGACACTCCAAACCACGAAGAACACATACAGCTCTTGAGGATCACCACAGGTCTCTCTCTCGAACGTTTTCTGAGTTTTGGGTGTTTTGATTCGCGTTATGTTGTGTTTTGGGGTTAAGGGGTGTTTTTGTAACGGCTGGGACTGAGGTGGGTTACGGAGATTGACGGAAACATTCCTCAGGTGGGCAAAGTGACACTTTTTGAACCACGGGTAGGCAAAGTGATTTTAGCCCAAACCACAGGTGGGTTATGTGTAATTACCCCAAATATATATATATATATATATATATATGTGTGTGTGTGTGTGTGTGTGTGTGTGTGTGTGAGATTGAAAAAGTTTGAAACAGTCCAAGCCAATTGGAGTGGCATCCAATACCATATTCACAGTGAGAGAGAATCAAGAAAAATTCCAAATGCCAATTGAGGAATAAAACCTAGGTCACGCATTAAACCATAGCTTAAAGTAAAAGTAAAATATTAAGATAGTGTTCATTAACAATAAAAAGATCAAAAAATCAAATTTAATACTAAACTTGTTAATGTCCAGATAAACCAAGAAACACAACATTTCGTCATTTCCCAAGCCACACACACACACAACAAAACAAAACAAACAAACACAAACTTTGATAGACATGGTCAACCTCACAGTCACAGGAAAACACCCAAAAACCAAACGAAAATTACAGAACCCAGAAGAGAGAAAGAGAGATAGAGAGGGAGAGAGAGCTTCTACAATTCTACAAAACCCCACAAATTACAACCAAACAAAACCTAGTACTGGAAACCATAACAAGTGCATATGTATGTATATGATAAAAAGTTAAAAGCCCTTCAAGAAATCCAACAAAAACCACCGACCCAAGAAGCAAAAGAGAAAGAGAAAGAGAAAGAGAGTAGAAAAACTTACATTGAAGATGAGGCTCTTGTCGGGAGCTTCCCATGCTAAACCACCTCTGAAATGTAAGGTCCAAACCAACACAAAAACCAGACCCAAAATTGCCAGCACGTGTGCCACAAACGTGAAAGGAATAGCCCTTACACCAAGTACCATGTTTCTGTGAACCAAAAAACTCTATCCCCTCTACCTTGATCTTTGTAAAATAGCTATATCCGGAAGTGAAAGCAATCTCTTATGGCTAAATATATTCTGGTGGTAACGTCTTTTAATTGCTTGCCTTTTCTTGCTATAGTTATTTTTAGCTGATTTGACCGTTTGATGAAAATCTTTTTATCATTATTGGATGGTTGCTGCCACGTTGGTTTCTCTGATTGGAGAGTACTGTTGGTGTTTGGGGTCTAGGGTGTACCCGACAACTTCGTGTCTTTTCGTCTACCCCTTGTTGTTTACTTACCTTTCAACATTTTGCATATATTTCACTTGAGATATTATTGTGCTATAATTATTGTTGGCTTTCTGATGTATGGGAGAAACTATATTGTGTTTCCACTCATACCTAAGACTTCAATACTTCTTCTAACTTTTTTTTTTTTTGGTCGTTTCCTCTACTTTGGTAAACATCCTCACGTTTGGTAAACATTCTCATGCATTGTGATTAATAATTTATTTATTCATATCTATTTATAAAAACTTCAAAGTTTAAGGTACAAGTATTGTAATATGCATTAATACAAGTAATGTTAGTATAAAACCGATATTACTTTAATTAATTATAAAAATTGTTATACTTAGCATTGAAAAACTTTCTGCCACCTTGAAATTGCAATTCTTGAGAACTGATCGGTATCTTGTATCAGATATCAATGCATGGCTCCACCAATATTCTATTTGTATTGTATGCCATCTTTATCACTTACATTGGTTGATATCTCTTTCAAAATTCAGATGTGCAGCCAGTTGTACGTGTCACTCGCGGGCCAAGCAAGTACTTGGATATTTGGGATCTTCCCGATGAAGAAGAAATAGAGCTGGAGCTAAATAGTGAGCATCAGCCGGTTGATGATGGGGCGAGGACTTTCACTGGTTTCTTGGGGACGATTGCACGGAAACCCCACATGTGCCCGATTAGATATCTTAATTGGAAGGTCATGCCAGAAGAAAATAAAGAAGAGTGTTGGCGTCTTGTAGAGGTATTAAAGAAGTTATAATACTTGTAATTATGACATTTTGTACTAGGTTTTACATAAGTATTTTAGCATGAAAACATTTACAATTTGATAACTCAACTATTTGGTTGTAGCGAAAATATTGTGTCCCTATTGATCCTATTGCATATGCGGCTCTGAAGAGATTTGCCTTACAAAAAATTGGGAAGGCTTGGAGGGATCATAAGTCTAGGTTGAAGAAACAACATTACATACCTGATTCAAGAAACAAAGCACGGGTAAAGAGCAACGTACCCACGGGATGCATATCACAAGATTGGGATATACTTGTTGAGCATTGGTATACTGATGATGCAGTGGTATGTTTGTTTTTTCTCTCTTTTCCATCATGGATCATACCAAAAGGAGAATGATTATTGAGAAATTGAGAGAATACCAAAATGGCTTGTAGTGACCTTTATGCTAAACTCCTTTTGTGGCTTTACCATTGTTATATTTTCGAAGATTTGCAATTTGGTTTTAGTGTATTTATAGAAATGATTAAGCATTTAATTGTCTGTCATGCTTGCATTGTGATGAAGATGCTTGCAAATGTAGTGTGTGAAGATCATATTTTATGCACGTGAAAGGCAAACTATTTTATAGTGATGGTAATTTTATAGTGACCTTTTTGTGTAGCTTGTGTCCAATACATTGCAGTTTTTTGTGTGCAACTTTGATAAATTAGTAAAATACTGTAAATATTGTTTGCATTTTGGGTTTAGCTAAAAGTGGCTTTAGATACTTAAAGTATACTGTATATAAACATGTAATTTTGTTGAATGTAGATAGAGTCAAAGAAGAATAAGGAGCGTCATTCTAAACAGGATGACGTACATACTGCTGGTTCTTGTAGCTTTGCGGTGCACGCTGCAAAAAAGGTAATAAGTATTATGGCTATTTTTTAAATGATTTTAACTTCTCCTAAAGTTTTTGTCAAACCAATATTCATCACTATATGAATTTGCTGTTCATAATGTAGGCAAAAACGGATGGATGTCCTGTAGAGCGTTCAGTATTATATCCAATACTACATACTCGTAAAAATGGATCTACAGTTAATCCTGTAGTGGCTGCAAAAATTGTAAGTGATTTCTTCATTATAGATGGGGGTAACAAAATAGGAATTCAATGATATTTCTACATCAAGTGTTTTATTTTTATAAATTTCATTTTATTTTCTAATGGGCAGAATCTTGTGAGCGTTTGTTGAGGCTGTGTAATTAATGCCATGGCATAGTGAAGTGAACTATAAGTAGGAAAAAGAGAAGGAGAAGGGAATGAAAGAGAGAAAGCTTCCCAGTAGGGCACACATGCCTTCCATAAATTAAAAAAAAAAATTTATATATACTTTGTATCTGCACTTCTCTTAGTAAGACTACAACTCTACTTTGAATAGTAACCAAACTTCTAATTGGATTGGACCAAAGTCTACACAAATATAGAAATCGTAACACATAATATCTTGTTGGCTGATTAGGATATTATGTGTTCCAATTGAATGATAAACTTATATTGATGCTTGTGTTATCTATTTATTTGATGATTCTGTTTCAATAGAAAAATGCTCTTACATGTATCTAGTAACTATAACTATGAGCTTGGTGAAACGCCCCATCTAGGTGCCAACTGTCCAGCCATAAGAATATGCTCTTCCCATCACGTACTTCATGCCTTACAAGCTACTTGGCTTTAGTTATGAGCTTCAATAGATTCCTCCAATTCCAAGTGCAATTCTGAGGAATTTTGACAGCTCAGAAGCTTAATTTTATTTAAAATAAAATATTTATCCATACCCGTCTTTATTTTGTTCCTTTGTTGATATTTTTGTGCAATGTATATAATCTGCCCGTTACGTTGTAGATAAACTAGCCTGAAAGGGTGCTGATGACATGGGCAGATGTACAGTATTACAGTTGGTGAAAAGTATAGTTTAGTGTGTAATTTAGAAAAAATAAAATAAAATAATTGTGGTAATGGTCTGATTAGAGGTCTATAGTGACCAACAGCCTTTCAAGCGGTAGTTTGTGTTGGTTATGGTGTGAAAAGTGATGAACCTGAGGTGCTCAATGTTGTTAAAATAGTATAATGCTCTTTCTTATACCTGTTGCAGAACTGAGGGTGGATTGGAAAATTCGGTTCATTTTTGTGTTGATAAGAAGACCAAACGAACCTACCAAATTCATGATTTCAAAAGTATATCTAATTTTGTGATATTGGATCTTGCCCAACATACTTGGATCAAGTATTTCTGCATAATCTATGATGTTTGAAGTTGAAATGGTTCTTGTATTGGCTACTAAAAGAATATCTTTTTTTTTTTTGTATACATAAATGGTTCCTGGTGTTATTTTTTTTTTTTTTTTTTTTTTTTGTATATATACATAAATGGTTCCTGTAGGATTAACCTTTTTACCATATGATGTTTGAAGTTGAAATGGTTCCTGTATACATAATCTATGATGTTTAAAATTTATATTTCTTTTTGTCCCATCCTATATATATGTATATATATGTTGGGGTAATTTTAACTATATGATTTCTAACTTTTTTTGTTTTGTTCAAACCCAAATATCAGGACAAAATGAAGGAATTGATGGCTGATCTTGCAAATCATTTGCAGTCATCTGACACAACTGGTAGTATTGTATGGGCACCAGATGACGTGTTTGCCAAAGTGATGGGTAAGGAGCGCAAAGGTCGTATTCGTGGGGTAGGATTTGGTCCAAGTCCAAGTGGTCGAAGTAGCAAGAATGCCCTCACTGATATTGAAACACACTCAAGGCAAGCAAGAGACAATGAAGTTGCTCAACTGAAGGCTACCTTGGCTACCATGGAGGAGAAACTTGCAGATTTTGATGAGATGAAGGAAAAACTTGCAGGTTTTGATGAGATGAAGGAAAAGCTTAGTCAGTCTGAAGAAATGGAGCAAAGAATGGCTCGGATGCTTCACCAAATGCAACACATTTCTTCCCAATGTAATCAGGTACATTAACAAAGACTTAGTCAATGTTTTTCCTCTTTGTAAGCATTTGGTTTAGTTGTTGTGAGTGCGTATAAATGTCTTCATTTAGCTTATTTCAATTTTTTGCCTTGGTAATATTTTCTTATCAATTTATTCCATTTATAAATTCTTATTGAGTAATCCTATTTTGTATGTAGGACATTCCTTTGGCTCAACAATCTCCAGCTCTCCAAAAATCATCAGCCGCATCCTATCAACCAAGCAGCTTATAAGTTTTATTTTGATGTTTGAGGACTTTCTTGTGTACAAAGAACTACAAAAGAACAACTGCCTTTTTTGCAAGTGTTCAAGGATATTTTTAAACACTTAGAAACTTTGATTATTGTATTAGCTTAATTTGACCAGTTGTTTTTTTCAGAGGACCACATCTTTTTTTGTTAATCTTATGATGGTGTTTATAGACAACGTTATGTATTTGATAATATATTTATGTTAATATTATGGTAGTTTGGAGACATTTGTAGTATTGTTAATTAAATACATTTGTGGTATTGTGTTAGTAAAACTGAAATTATTACAGGTTTTAAGCAGGTTTGAAAATATTTGATGCAAACAGTGATTTTAAAGCCTCCTGGAAGAAAAAAAAAAAAAAAAAAAGAACCTATAGCGGCGGTCAAAAAGCGCCGCTATAGGTTCACATTTTATGTTTTAAATCGAACCCTATAGCGGCGCTACGACCCGCCGCTATAGGTACAAACATATAGCGGCGGGCAAATTGAACTTTTAACCGCCGCTGAAAATACAATTTACCCGTTTTGGTTGATAACCTATAGCGGCGCACCCTGCCCGCCGCTAAAGGTACACACATATAGCGGCGGGCAAATTGATTTCTAACCGCCGCTAAAAGTACAATTTACCCGTTTTGGTTGATTACCTATAGCGGCGCCCTGTGCCCGCCGCTATAGGTAGACACCAATAGCGGCGCTCTGTGCCTGCCGCTAAAAGTCAATTGTTTTTGAATTTAAACGTTGTATAGCGGCGGTTTTATACCCGCCGCAATAAGCGAAAACCGCCGCAAAAAGGTGTATCTATAGCGGCCCATTTTTCGACCGCCGCAATAGAGCTATTGCGGCACCGCAACGGTGGCAGGATCGACCGCCGCAATAGCACCCGCCGCTAAAGGGTCAAATGTACCTATAGCGGCGGTTTTGGATCTTTAGCGGCGGTTTTTGGCCCGCCGCAATAGGTCGTTTTTTTAGTAGTGTTAAATGAAGTCTTAAAGTTGAAATGAGTTTTTTTTTTTTTTTTTTTGAGATAAATAAATAGTAAGAAATAGAATTCAAACCAAAGATACGAGTGACTATAAAAAATATTATTATAACCGGAGTATCACTTATATCCCATATTAAGTAAAATTATAACACCCATTAATTGTTACCATTGTACGTAACAAAAGAATATATGTAACCTATAAAAAAAAAGTATTGTTGTATACATTACTTTGAAGGAGATGTTAGGTTCTTTTACATGTAAGCAAAATAAAATTGTGTGTGTATTTATTAGAGTTTAGTATGATATGATAAGCCTTCTTCAAAGATTTTTGAATGAACATATGTATCAACATTGGGAGCTTTGTATACAAGAATGAGTGATGACTTTTGTTACTATTAAAAATTTAACGCCTTTTTTTTTCCCACAATACGTAATATCTCTCTGTTGTGTGTGTGTGTGTGCACTGTTTAAATTTGTGCTTGACTAATTACATGGATATCATAATTTGACCCCAACCGAAATTTTTTTTCTATGCTTGATTACACTCTTGAAAGCACTCCAGGAATCTTTTTTATTTATTTTTTATATTATGTTTGACGTGACATAAAATGTAGAAATTTTCACCATCGAGATGGGTCTGAGTCAGGATCGTCCTCCTCTACGACATTGTCTTCCAAGCTCCGTCATCTGATCAAGTTATTGAAGCTCTAATAAAGAAAGGGAAGGCGGTTGTACGAGAAAAGAGAGAAAGAGTGTTTGGGGAGCCAGGGGGGGGGGGGGGGGGGGGGGGGGGGGGGGGGTTGTTACGCGTGGTTTTGAAAATTGTTTTACGGAGAAAAAAATGTGTAAAACATTTTACCACATTTTTGTGTGTGTTTTTCGATCAATGAAAATTATTTTCAAGTTTGACCATGATTTTACACTGAAACAAACACCCACAAATACTGAAAATGATTTTAGAAAATATTTTACAACTAAACAAATGATGTGTAAACCTAAATCAAGGCATTGATTGTAGAGAAAATCATGGGGTATGTTATTAAATAAAGGGATTGATTGCTCAATGATTTTCTCTAGCACTAAATCTTCAATTCACATTCAAATTATGATTGAATTTTATCTGTAATCCTTATTATAAATATGGATTTCCTTGTAATGTGTTATTAAGAAAAGTATATGGAAATAATACAACTTTTTAGGTGTCTATCCCATACCTATAGACCACAAGGTTGAACCATGTATAAACTCTTTTCCCCCCCTTTCTAGAAATCTTATCTTCTCTCTTGAGGTCACAAATTTCTACCCCCTCGCACCTCTTATGTTTTTCATATCAGTCTCAAAAGATTTCAATTCCAAAATTATGCCTCTAAATCATCTAGATTTTAGATTTTAGTGGTCAAAACTGTATAAAAAAGGATAGAAGTTCGTACTCACCAGACAAAATGTGTCACTGACTCACATACTCACATGCATAACTATACTATTTCAAATTAGAAAGATACGTCAATTCTTGGAGTTAATCAATTACTCCATAAATTGGAGTCCACTATTTGATTTCCAGCCTCTCAAATGTTACTTTCTAGTGGAAGAGAAAACAAAAGCAATTTTGGTTTTGGTTTTTCCTAAAACAGAAAGCAAGATTATTATTTCTTTTTTGATACAAAGAAAGCAAGATTATCTTTTATTTGAGAGTCCACTAAATTGTATTATTGTACCACACGTAAAAGAGTCACTAAATCCAGTACACACATTTGGGTTGACGCAAAAGATATGACTCAGGGTCAGTGGCTCTAATAATTTGTCTCTCTCTCTCTCTCGCTATCAAATCTTTGGGTCAAACTTGAGAAATGCTCAAAAACAAAACAAAAACTTGCTCAAAGAATGAAACTGTTGCTTTTCAGGGCTAAGTTTTGACGATTCCATGCTGACTTGTAAAGTTAGCTATCGTACTCGCACGCTCAGACTCAGTGCTCCGTCTTCAAACGAAAAGGTCGGCTTGTTTTGACACTTTTCAAACTCATCTTGTGAAGTGTGAACATTGACCAACTTTCCTTTGTTCGCGCCAAGATTGTCAAAATTAGAATCTTACATAGGATCGTAAGATCATTGAAAGTAAGTGAGAACGTAAATCGTAGAATTGGATCGTAAATCTAAGATCCTGCATATTTTCAGATTTAAAGTAAAAAGCATATGGATAATAACTTTGTATGTTGAATAATCATGTAAATTATAAATTCATCCATAAAAAAACTAAGATTTACATCATATGATGTAATTTGCATGTCATACATAGCTAAGTCTATACTAACGAAACAAATATATTTAAGTTTTGACCCAATATATTTAAAAAATTCAATAAATGTTTAATTAGCAACCTAATACCAAAATATTTATCAAAACATATGAAAAATATTTTTCAAGTTCTAAGTTCCAAGTTTGAAATCCAAAATAAGTTCGCAAATGGAAATTAGTTAACTATAATATGAAATCCAAAAGCAAGATGAATAGGTGAAATGAACATTTAATTATTTCCATTCTAAAGTTCTTATGACCATCGTCCTAAATTCCTAATCATCATCATCCATTCCATTATCTATGTAGACATTATATATTTGTATACTATGGCTGCAAAAGACATCAAGGATTCAAGATACAATTTCACACTTAACTATTCAAGTTATACCACTCAGCAATAATTAAATAGCATGCTCAAAAAAATCAATCTATCAATATACAAATATAAGCATAACTGATAGAATTATATATAAAAAAAATATTTTAGTAATATTAGAACACAAATTAGTATATTGATCAAACAAATTTAACAACATTATAGTTTAAAAGACAGTAAAGCCAATATCAAATTCTTCATTTAAAAATGATGAAGCATTCCTTTATTTTTATTACAAGTGAACTAAAAACTAAAAACATTTGATTAAAAAACATAATTTTATAAAAATAAAATAAAAAGTCATACCATCATAACATGAAAAAATAAAAACCTCAAAACTTCATCAAAACAAAAAATTTATCCCAT
Organism: Lithocarpus polystachyus; assembly: GCA_033629205.1. Classification (NCBI taxonomy): domain Eukaryota; kingdom Viridiplantae; phylum Streptophyta; class Magnoliopsida; order Fagales; family Fagaceae; genus Lithocarpus; species Lithocarpus polystachyus. The sequence continues at coordinate 21,730,579 of CM066173.1, read as the reverse complement.
TAAAAAAACAAACCAAAAATTTATGTTTTTGGTAGGATCGGTAGGATCCCATACAATCCTACACAATCTCACATACGCTCCTACCATTTTTACGATCCTAGTGCGATTCTAAACGTTTTAGTGAGGTGAGATCGTAAAATCGTGCGATCCTACGATCCAGATCGTGATTTTGACAACCATGGTTGGCACGGATGGTGGGAAATGGTAGTTCTCATTTATCAACTGATCCATAAGTAAAATAGCTGATGAGTTTTTAGGTAGATCTAGTATGTAACTCATGTTTACACACGGGAATGATGAATTGTAGTAGTGCTATCGATATTATTTTGAGTTATGAAAAATATAGAACATAATTCAACCAGAACATTTAGAGGTGCTAAAATAGTTTTTCCTTACAATTTTCATAATATTGGTTACGCCAAGTTTTTCATTACATTGTTATTACATATATAATTTTGAAAATCACTATTGAATACTACATATACAATATTTATTAACAATTATTGCTTGTAAAATTCTACTATATATAACACAAAATAAAATAATAAATTAGTCAAATAGTATCTCCTAAATTGAATGGGGATAGGTGCATGAAATCGTTCAGCTCAATTACAGTTTGTTAATTTCAATATTTTCGCATACAATATATCTGAATAGAAACAATATAAAAAAAATATGCTCATTAGTTCAGAGAAAAAATAACAGTAAAAATCTAAACAATTTAATTTGTATGGAAAGCTGACAAAAGCAAAATCCAATTTTGATTCTAATTAAATTTTCTTTAAGCTTTGGTTTAAAAGAGTATAATATATATATATATATATATTTAAATTATTGATAGGATCTCATGTTTTGACATCATGTTAAATTACAGATTGTTCTAAAAGTTTAAGTTATTGAAATATGCTAAATTTAATCATTTAATCACATATTTCTAACATAATTAGATTATGATTTTTAACTATTAAGAGTCTTGCAACTCAATTGGTTGACACCATATCTTAGTATTTCTAAAATATTCAAGATTCAAACCTTCCCTAATCATATAGTAACTAGATGGTATTTCTTAATGTTTTAAAAAATGAGGTATAATAAATAAGTTGAATGGATATATGAAATAAATACGTGTATCTTCTAAATTCTGTTTAAATTTGTAGAGTAAAATAAATTATCTTTTTTTCCTTGGATTTAAATAAGGAAAAACAATGCTTACATGGATAGAAATATAGTGCATGTTTCTTTTATAAGAAAAAAAAAAAACACTTAATTCAATCTTGTTATCTTTTCTCTAAGAATCCATGCGTATATTAAATTGTCATAAAATTTCACAATGTAGAAGAAAAAAAAATTGATTATGTAAGAATTGTTGTCGAGAAATTGAATGTGATGGACAGAGAATGATGCAGGGCAATTTCAAGTGACTATATCCTAATCCTCTTATAACTAATTAATTAGTTAGTTAAATGATTTCTTAAGCATCAGACAATAGGATTTAGACACTTGTCAACCATCTAGAGATTGCCAATATACCAAACAACTAGTTTAAGTAGTAGAATGTAAGCTCTTTGTAAATTAGTTTTTTGAATGTGAATGAATTGTTAGCATTTGTGTGCTATTTGGAACTGTGTTCTTACATAATTACTTATCCACCTATCAATGTGTTCTAAGCAACTTAGCCCTTTGATTGTTTCTAAGCCATACACAAATAGCCCATCATATTCCCTACATTAGTTTGGTATCATAGCTTGAGATCCTTAGGATTCAAGTTCGTTTGCAATTTGTTTCTTCATTTTCTGTCCAAGAACCTATCAAGATTCAATCTTGATTACTTTTCCTAGCCTAAAATACCTCTCTTATCAAAACCAAAGCCTTCATGTGTACCAGTAATTAGTTTGTAATAGCAAGAAACCATGGTGTTTGAGAAGACAATGAAGGATAAGGGCAAGAAGCAAGTTGTTCTTATAGTAGAGGAGGATGATATTGCAACCAATGGACCAAGGTATAGAAGGGTTCAAAATGGCTTAGAAGCTGAAGTGGAATTGTTGAGAAGGCAATTACAAGCCTTGACTGAACAATTGAGAAGAGATAGGAAACAACAACAACACAATCAACTTGATATTGCTGGAAGTGCAACTTCAAATGGGGGGGGGGGGTGATTATGAGCAATTCTTTGTTCATATTCCTAAGCAAAAACAACAGTGGCATAATTGTCCTGTGATAGTTCAACCAAAGATGCCAAACCGGAATTGGGAATCAAGATTTAAGATTAAATTCCTTGAATTTGATGGAAGCTTGGATCATGAGGAGTTTGTGGATTGTCTTGATCAAGTTGAGGAGATCTTTGCTTGTTACGATATTCTAGAATCCAAGAAAGTTAAATTGGAAGCAAATTTGAGAGGCAAGGCAAGATCTTGGTGGGAGAAGATGAAGATTGAAAAATTAAGGAAAGTTAAAACCAAGATTCATACTTGAGAGAAGATGAAATATAAGCTTAGAGAGCAAATCTTGGCTTACAACTACAGCCACACCCTTTACAATAAAGTGCAAATCCAAGATGTCCATTTCCTCCACAATGGTTGGATTGTTTTAGAAACTTTCAATAGGGCAATGCCGATTAAGAATCAGCAAGTCAAGGGGGCACAATTAGCTCCTTTCAATTCTAGAATCAGTGCTCAAAGTGGTGATGCAACATTCAACTTCACCAAGAAGGTTGAAAATGGATCAAATTTTGCTAAATCAAGTAAGGCTTCCAAGGAACCAGCCAAGAACTAGCCTGTTTTGTCAAAGGGTTAAACCTTGGTGGTTGAAGAGATAGAAGATCAAGACTTTTTAGTTCAAGAGTTAGAAGATCAAGACTTTCTAGTAGAAGCGTTCGAAGATCAAGATTTGCTAGTTGAAGAGTTAGAAGATCATGACGTGGGGCAGCCTATTTTTGATAATTACATTGAAGAATAGATTGGTGAAGAAGGGAACGAAATGAGTGATAGCATGATACATGTGGCTGAATCTATTTATGATTAGTCTATGGAAGAAGCAGATGTTATTGTTGAGGAAGAAAAGGATTTATCATTAGGAACAGTGCCTTGCAAGTTCCAAAGCAAGAAATGGAGGAAGAGAAACAACATAAAGGTAAAATTTTCAATTAATTTCTTCATTGAAGGAAGAATTTGTGACTTGTTGATTAAGAAAGGTAGTTATGAGAATATGGAGTCACAAGAGATTTTGAACAAGCAAGAATTGAAGCATTAACAAAAACTGTCTTGCTTAAATAAAGGAGATGAAATTAGAGTGTCAAGAGTTTGTTATTCCATTCTTTGTGAAGAAGTAGACATATAATCATGTAACTATGATAGGCAAACCATCTTGGGAGGAAGGTGCAGCACACGTAGTTTGCACAAGATAATGCTTCACTACTCATTGCAACTAAAGAAGGGGAAAGAAAGTCTCAAACCAATGGTCAAAATTAATGAAGAAGGCTTTAAAATTGGAGGGTCAACCACCTCTTAATGCAAATGCATCTACATTTGAGTTTCAATTGTATGGGACTTCGCTGTGTAGAAGCAGCAACATTTGGTGTGCTGCCAACAACAGCAAACTCATTATACAAGGCAACTGCATCATCCTAGAAGGCTAGAAATTCATACAAATCTTGTGGCAACCAAGTGCACTTGAGGTCAAGTGCTTCTTAAGAGGGAGAATCCTGATGAAAGCAATTTCAAGTATTTATATATATATATATATATATCATAATCCTCTCATAACTAATTAGTTAGTTAGTTAGATGATTTCTTAAGCATTAACCGATAAGATTTAGACACTTGTCAACCATTTAGAGGCTGCCAATGCCAAACAACTAGTATAAGTAGTAGAATGTAAGCTCTTTGCAAATCAGTTTTTGTATGTGAATGAATTGTTAGTCTTTGTGTGCTATTTAGAACTGTGAGTTCTTGTAGAGGTACTTATTCACTTATCAATGTGTTCTAAGCAACTCAACCCTTTCATTGTTTTTAAACCATACACAAACAGCTCATCATATTCCCTACATTAGAGAGACATTAGAAAACCCAACGCAAAAAATTAACCTAATTTAAACTGAAGTCTTGAAGGTCTATTTCTATAACGACAAGCCTTTATATACAAGGAATTTATCACACACACACACACACACACACACACACACACACACAGACCTAATAAAAAGGAATCCAAAGATATATTCAATAGTCAAACCAATAACGGCAGTACTTACACTATAATTAAGATTAATGTTACTTTCTTTGTCCCATAAGTACAAAGACATATATATAATGATTAATGAGTTTGGACCTCTTGATCCATAATATTTTTAAAATATTATACCTATTAAAATTAAGATGCAGTGCTTTCATAGTTTTCTTACATATAATATACATACTAGTCGCTAACCCGTACAATGCACGGAAAAAGTATTGAAAATAAGATTTTAAAAAGAAAATTTTATTAATTTTAGTTTATATTGAATATTTATTTATGGTAGTTTAAAATATTATTTCAAATCTTCATTTCATTTTATTTTAGTTGGAATAACTTATATAATTAAGTGAAATGCTTACAAATAAGAGAGGACATTAATAATATACTATATATAGTTAGTGATTATTCAAGATATCATTCAAATATGACAATTTTTTTTGTTTTAAAAAAGAACAATATTAATGCATTGAAACACAAAATACTATATTGTCCAATAGATATTACAACTTTAAAACTAAAACATGAGTAGTGATTTTTAATGGACTGGAGTAATAGCACAACTTTTAATAGAAAAAAAATTGATTTAAAATTTTTTGGAGTAACACTCTAGTAAAAATGCTGAAAGGAAGCAAGAAATTTCACTAAAAAATGCTACAAATACATTTGGGTTTTTTTTTTTTTTTTTTTTTTTTTTTTTTTTTTTCATTGAGCAGGTACATCACTGTTTAGTAGAGTCTTAATACATGGGGGACGCTCCTCCATCCAATACATCATTGTCTAGCAAACCTAGCCAGTCCTTTGCTTCACATGCTATCTTCTCTATTGGTCCGTTTGTTCAAGGAAAGCCATAAGAGAAAACTATATTCCTAATAGAAGAACCAACTACAAAGTAGTCTAACATCATTAAGGAAGGATTTGGCCAATGCTCAAATTGGTAGGCCCAGCTGACCATCTATTGGACTTTTAAATTCACACTCTACCTCAACTGCTTGAAGCCCCAAATCCACAGAGGCCATGTACACCCTTCAACAGACTATCTAGACTGATTATTTCACTAAGCTTCCATATATTTCATAGCAAGTGTACAAGTTGTTTGCACCAAATCCACTACTAACTTCAGAGTTTCATCCACATGCCTTTGGTTCCGATATGACCATAATAGCCAACCTCCACCGCAACTAATATGATGAGAATCAACAAGCTTTCAAGGATCCATTGCAAGTTCCAGTTGGGCCTATTACTAGAGCAAGATCCAAGAAGATCAAAGAAGCACTTAATGAGCTGATTCAAGGAATTTGGGCTGATTCACATTCCAAGCTTGGCCCAAAGGAAGATGAAGGCGTAATAAATTTAATCCAAGCTATTGAGGGCTGATCTGACGTAATTGGGCGTTATTTATGGCATGGATTTAGGGCTAATTGACTTTCCAGCTGTAAATCAGTTAATAGATACTTTTTCTAATTTAGATTTTCTAATTTTGGACCAGATTACCTTAATTTTAGGCTTTTATTATTTAGAACGTTTTTTAACTATTTTCCTATTTTGGATCTGCTATTTTCAGACCAAATCAGATTTTAATTAGGGTTTTATTATTTAGTACGTTTTTTATATTTTTCTACATTCAGTCATGCCTTGTAAATAGCATGCACTCATCGTAATAGAGAGGATTGTTGAATAAAAATCAGAATAATGTGAGGCTTTGCTCTTCTCTTTGGTTCTTCAAGAACTGTGAACTTATCAAGGATTCTTCCTTGTGGCGTTCAAACTTTATACCTTTGGTTCGTGATTCCTTTATAATCATTGGGTCAAGGTCTGTTACTTATACCTTTGGTTCGTGTTTCACTTATAAACGTTGGGTCTGGGTTTCTATCAAAATCTGAATTTTAGCTTTCTTGGGCAATATTCCAATATTGTTTGTTGGGTCTCAAAGTGAGTCAATTGAGGTTCGCATCATTTGGTATTAGAGATAAAGTTCTAAAATTAGTTTTTCTATCCTTTTATCTTTTGTTTCCTGTTATTTTCCTATCTTGTTCCTTTTGTGTTCTTTGTTCCTTGTTCTTGTTCTATGACGTGCACTAGGTTAAAATTGTGCACCAAGCTTCCAGGAAAAAAAAATGTGAAAAAAAAAAGATTGCAGAAAAAAAAAACGTGAAAAAAAAAGACTGTAGAAAAAAAAATTGTTTTAGTTTCAATTCTCTCAAACCAAAATATTGTTTTCTTTTGTCATATTTTCTTTGATTTGTATCTCTGTCATATTTTCTTGCCGTTGGTATTTGTTTAAATACTACAAGTTGAATTTCTTGATCAAGTTTATTAGTTTATTGCAGAACTGAAAAGGGGAAGCTATGAGTGGAAAAAGGCAAGAGAGTGTGAGACTAATATCGGGAAAAAGCCAATTTAAGAGTGAAACACGAGTGGGAGTGACATAATCTGAGTGCAAACACGTGAGGGAGTGTTGTGAGGAATTATTTCTAATATTTCCTTGTAGTTTTAAAAATATGTCTTGCAGGGGTGAAACATCAAATAAGGAAGGAGGGGAGGAGTCATCTATCATGTTGCAGGCTATGCAGCAACAATTTGAATGCATGAATGTGGTGTTTAATGAGATTCGAGATCGGTTAGATAGGCAAGATACTGATATTGCTAATTTGCGTGAGGAGCGTCCCCAAAGAGCCCCTAATGCTAGAAGGCAAGAAAGGTATGGGCGCGTGGATGATTCTGATAACTACCACGAGGATGAGTTTGAAGATGAAGAGGATCAAGTTTTGTGGAACAATGGGGGCAGGTTTGCGCGAAGGGGCGAAAGGCGTGGTAGAGGATTCCGAAGAGATCCAAGATGGCAAGATGGGACTGACAGAAGCCTAGGAAACATAAAAATGAAGATACCATCATTCCAAGGGAAAAATGATCCAGAAGTGTACTTAGAGTGGGAGAAGAAGGTGGAGTTCATCTTTGAGTGCCACAATTACTCCGAGAAAAAGGTAAAACTAGCTGTGATTGAGTTTACTGACTATGCTATTATATGGTGGGATCAACTTGTGATGAACAGAAGGAGAAACCATGAGAGGCCAATTGAGATGTGGGAGCAAATGAAGGCCACCATGAGGAGGCGATTTATCCCTAGTCACTACTATAGAGACTTGTATCAAAAATTACAAAGTCTTACTCAAGGCTATAGGAGCGTGGATGACTACCACAAGGAGATGGAGATTGCCATGATTCGAGCTAATGTAGAGGAGGATAGAGAAGCTACCATAGCAAGGTTTCTGAATGGGCTAAATCGGGACATTGCCAACGTGGTGGAGTTGTAGAACTACGTGGAGTTGGAGGACATGGTGCATATGGCAATAAAGGTGGAACGTCAGCTTAAAAGGAAAGGAACTCGGTCATTTCAAAATTCGGGCTCCTCTACTTCATGGAGGTCAAATGGGAGGAAAGACGAAGGGGCTGTTTTCAATTCCAAAACCGAACGGCCAAAAAGGAGAGATGAAGGTCCCAGTGTCAGCAAAGGTAAAAATGAATACCAAACTCATAATCGTGATATTAAGTGTTTTCGTTGTTTGGGAGTAGGTCATATAGCTTCACAATGCCCAAATAAGAGGACCATGATTGCACATATTGATGGAGAGGTGGAAACTGAAAGTGAGGGAGATGATGACCTGATTCCATCACTTGAGGATGCTTGTGACGATGATGTGGAGTATCTAGTGGAGGGTGAGTCACTTATGGCTAGGCGTGCTTTAAGTGCCTAAGTCAAAGAGGATGATATGGACCAACAAAGGGAGAACATTTTTCATACTAGATGCCACGTCAACAGCAAGGTATGTAGTATGATTATTGATAGGGGGAGCTGTACTAATGTGGCTAGTACTACTTTAGTT
>CM066173.1:21692465-21717465 GCA_033629205.1 Lithocarpus polystachyus | reverse complement strand
ATTAAAGGAAAATTAATCTACTTCGTAACAATTATTGCAAAAATGGTAAAAGAATGAAAAATAATTATTGAAAGCTTCCTCTATCATACAAATGCTAATAAGTAAACTCTACACAACCAAAATAAAGTTAAAATATAAGAGCCAAAGGGAATAGATATCAAGAAAAAACAATGACCGATAAAGAGAGAAGAATCTTGTAACAAACAGTTATTATCAAATAACAATTATGTGTAAATATCTACACTACAGCATTGGATATAGATATTATAACGATAATAACAAACAAAATCAACCACATCTCAGTTGAAAGTTCAATGTCACTCAGTTGCAAGCTCACAAACATGAAACAACTGCCTCCATATCATCTACATTTACATGGAAAATTGGGTTTCAAGGCTTTGGCAACATCAATGCAATATTGTGAAAAATCCCTGCCCTTGAGCTATGTGCTCCATATAAGCCTACCAAGGATTATTTTTAAGAACAAAATTTTCAAACTCAAAAACTAAACACAATAATTTTATGAAACATATTGTCCCTTTTCTATGACTTAATTTTGTCATAATATATCCCTCCTTAAAATAGACAATATTCAATGTTGTCCCCCATTCAAATTTGTGTAGTTTGACTAATTTAAATTTCAAAGTGCTATATCCAACCAAGAACCATAAATAAAAATTAGAGGAAGGAAGGCCAGTTTAAGTGCGGAAACAATAAACTCCAAAAAAAAAAATTCAAACTCGTGTCAATAGCAGGCATCACCTCCCAAAATTTTGGGCTCTTTTTTTTAGCCAAAAAAAAAAAATCCATTTTCAATGCACTTCTCAAATGATTGGCTCAATCTAAAATACAAATATAATGTACAATAATAAGCTTATAAATTGAGGACAGCTCTTACTGCTCAATTCAAAGATTCAACTTAAATCAATCAATTGGTAGGACAACCCAAGAAAAATCAGAGAACAAACACTACTTGTATTATGACTTTGAGGAAAGAAAATATATTGATGAGTAGATAATCACAACAATGAGAGAATAAAACTTTATAGGAAAAAAATAATATGAATAAATTACTTGTGTATGCTTTGAAGCTACTACCATCTCTATCGAAATTTTGAGGAGAAAAATAGAATAAAATATATTACTAAAAAATAATATATAATTTTTATTATTGATGCAACGATTTCTCTAATGTTAAAGTGAAAAAATATTATTCACACTCACAACAACTCAAAAATTTTACTTAATATATTATATCATCCACACCATCCAGCCACCATTTCCATTCCGGGTGATCATCTCTAACCACCCTCTGAAATTTTGTGGTTGCCTATGCTTCCTGCCCAACACAAAATTTTTCTCCCCACCATTAAACATGTTGGAGTTTATGCCTTAAAATCCAATTTATTGGCATGTCATAAATAATTAAATTGTTTAATTATATGAGACTATTTATAAATGAACTAATGGAATATTATCTTAGTCCATGGGATGCATAGTGTGCAATTTATGTGAAAAGTCATAGAAGATAGAAATCGCAAGTTCTTTGTAAACTCAGAATATAGTTCATAGTCGGTGATGAAATTGGGCGTTTCATCTGCGAAAACTATAATATATCAACTAAGATGATTTGTCTTGATCATGGAAGTGGAGACTTCTAGTTGATATGTTTTAAAAGTTAAGACATATTGAACTGGACCATTGTGAGATTTATTATTCTTCTAACGACTGTCAAATGAATAATAAATCTCACGACTTCTATTTACATCAACTCTAAATCCTGAGAGAATAATGGACCTGATCATGAAATGTTAGTTGCTTTGATATATTAGGAATGAGATCTATAAGTTACGGTCAAAATCTCAGTATGTTGGGCAGCCGCATTTAGTGTTGATGGAACATATATTCTCAAGATGGAATTCATAATCTCTTAACGGAGATATAAAATATTCTTTTTGAGATAAGTTTAATGGGTTTGGTTATTCAGAGTGTTGGGCCCAACCACTTTAGTAAGGAGTTACTAAAGCATATATTTATGGAATTGGATTTCATAAATATATGATGAATAACATAAAGGATTAAACCGGGTACTCAAGAATTAAAATGTAGTAATCTTCAAAGTGGCAGTCTATATTCATGACTTTGTATTACTACGAATATTTTAATGAAGGAGTTCATGTATAATAAAGTCTTGAGATATAATTTATTAATAAGGCCTGGAGTGCAATTATATTTTTATAGTGGTATTGAATATAATTAATGGTAACTTTGAACTTGTCAAGAGTTGACAGAAAAGCCTAAGGCCCATTGGAGCTAGAGTCTTATTTGTTCCCTTTTGGTCCTACTCCAAGCCACATACTAGAGCCCAATTAGAATGGCCCAAAAGGCTATCCCAATTAGATAATCGGCTATATATAAGGAGAGAAACATACAGAATTTCATAAGACTTTTCACAAGAGTCTTTCATTAAGATTATACAAGAAATGAAATGGTTGGTATGTAAGTGTTGGACACTCTCCTATTCTTTTCTTGGAAACTGATTGAGAGACCACACTTCTTGGGCATTAAGTGGAATTGGAGTGAAGATTAAAAGTTTTCCTAATTGCTTTTAATATTTGTTTTGAATTTCACTGCACCAAGGTACACTTTCTATTCTTTGTTCTAGAATTCAAGGTTAGATGTTATCTCTCATGAATGAAGTAGATCCGTGTTTGTTGCTTTCGCTGTGTGTTTTGTATGAGATACAAAGCCAGATTTTCCTACAAATGGTATTAGAGTGGTCTTCAATATCATGCTTGTATAACATGTGATTGAGTTTTAGAATCAAAGAAAACCTTTTTTTTTTTTGGTGTTATGGCCTGATTACACATGGATTAGATTGTATCCTTTGTGTGATTGTAGATGCATGATGTTACTTTGAGAAAGATAACTGTGTATATATGCTTGGAATTTGAGATAATAATTTCATGGTATTAGAAAATAAAGCATTTAATTTTTCTACATGGACATTGAAATTATTGTTTGATAAAAACTAATATTGATGTTATGATATTGTTTAAATTTGAATTTAAGTATGTTAAATTGAAGTTTAATGCTATAACATCAATGGAATTCAGTTTTGATATCATTCTTTGTCTATCATGTTTTTTTTTATGGTTGTTTGTTCATTAAAAACAGTTGAAAACTATCGTAGAAAAATTATGGAAAATTCAAATTTCACCCGACTCGATCGATCGAGCAACTATCAAGCATCTATCGAGATTACAAAAAATTTCTCGATCGATCGACCAGCTATTGGGAAGCTGTCGAGCCAGCAAGATTGTTTCTCGATCGCTCGACCAGCTATCGGGAAGTTGTCGAGCCAGTAAGATTATATCTCGATCGATCAAACAGCTATCGAGAATCAATCGATCGAGCCTAAGAATTTTGAATTTTTCTAAGTGTTTTCATATATTTAAAGTGTAAGGCTATGTGTGATTAGATTACACATGGTTCTAACTAAAAGACCTAATGAGATCAAAGATATTAGTTAAATAAAACTCTTAGTCTTAAATTGTTTTATGATTAAAAATCCTTAATTTATTTTAATTAGAAGTTTTAATGAGATTAAAGCTTAGTTAAAAGGTATATAGTTTCTAATTAGATTAGAATTCTTAATATAGTTGTTAGGTTCTAATAGTTTAGAACAATTGGCAAATCGTGAGCACACAAGAACATGTAAGCTGCAAAAAGAAGAATTCAGAAATTGCCTGGTTCGATCGATCGAGAAACAGGCTCGACTGATCGAGAATCGTATCTGCAGAATTTTAAGTTGGCCCAAATAGCAGTTCTAGCCCATTAAGGATTAGGGTTTCAGATCTACTTCTCCCACTATATAAAGGAAACCCTAAGCACGTTTTTTATAAGGCTTTTTAGAGAGAGAAGAGTGTGCCTCTTTTGTATTTAGGGTTTTGTTCCTAAAACCTCTCTTATAACTTCTACCGGTGTTGTTCCTTGAAGAATCTCAAGATCCGGTATTGCTGAAGTTGATGCCTTCTCTAGTCATCAAAGGTGCTGATGATCTAAACCTTCAAGGGTGGTTTTGGAGTCACAAACAGGAGAGTTTGTGTTGCTAAACCTTTGAGTGGGATCTCAAAGTCACAAGCGTGGGTGTTTGTGTTTTTGCAAAGATTAAAGAAAGAAGGAGTCCGTGGATCTCGGAGCTGTCACGTGGTCGTGGTAGTAAGTTTCCTACATTGGGTAGCAATAGGATGTTAGTGGTCTAAGTCGCTATTGTAAACTTCAATTCTTTCTAGTGGATTTGCTATTTTACCTTGAGAATAGCTAGGTTAAATCCTTCCCAGGTTTTTTACCGGTTTGGTTTTCCTGGGTCATCAGATCTTTGTGTTTTTTATTTTCCGCTGCTTTATTTTTTTTGATATATTTGTGTTAACCTAGTTTTGTTTAAATTACCTAAGTTAATCACTTGGCTAATTCTCTAAGTTAATCTATTGGATTTAAGGGGTCTAAACGAACTTACAAGTGGTATCAGAGCGGGTAGCTTTTGTTTTTTGATCCTTTGATCTTTGAACTGATCCTTGACCCCTGTTGTCATGGAACATGGACACTCTCTTGTTGTTCCACCTCACTTTGATGGAAACAATTATGCTTATTGGAAAGTAAGGATGAAAGCATTCCTGAAATCCATTGATGAGAGAGTCTAGAACTCCGTTGAGTACAGATGGGAGAAGCCCACTACTCCTGTGAGTGAGTGGCAAACTTCTCAAAAGGAGGCAGCCGCTTTCAATAGCAAAGCTATGAATGCTATTTTCAATGCTGTTTCCATGGAGGAATTTAAGTGGATCTCTAATGTTGAGGTTGCTCATACTGCTTGGAAAATCCTCCAGACTGTGCATGAAGGTACAAAGGCAGTTAAGATAAATAAATTGCAGCAGTTAACTACTAGATTTGAAAGCATTAGAATGAATGATGATGAATCCTTTGATGAGTTCTATGCTAAATTGAATGATATTGTTAATTCTGCATATAATTTGGGTGAAATCTATGATCAACCTAAAATTGTTAGGAAGATTCTTAGATCTTTGACTGAGGACTTTAGACCCAAAGTGACTGCCATCACTAAAAGTAAGGATGTGGACTCCATCCCTGTTGATGAACTTGTAGGATCTCTTTAGTCTTATGAGTTGGACCTACCCAAGACCAACAAATCCAAATCAATGGCTCTTAAGTCTATTGATGATGTTGAGGATGATGGATTTGATGATGAACTCTCTGCTACAAAGATTGCCTATCTTGCCAAGAACTTTAGAAATTTTCTTAGGAACAACAACAGAAGTGCAAGAGGCAAGAACACTGCTGAACCTAGAAATTTTAGGAGGAATGATCCCACTAAGGTTAACAACACTGAAAAATCTAAAGAGAAAGTAGGTCAACCTTCTAACAATTCTTTGGGCCAACAATGTTATGGATGTCAAGGGTATGGTCATGTGAAATCTGAATGTCCTACATACCTGAAGTCTAAGGGTAAGGCTATGGCTGTAACTCTTAGTGATGATGAAGTTTCTGGAAATAAATCCGCTAGTGATGAGGAAGGAAACTTCATTGCTTTCACTGCTACTACTGTAGTTAATGAAAGCGTATCTGTTGAAGAGAACCCTTCTGATGGGGAACTCTCTGAAGATGCAGATTTACAGGAAGCCTATAATAAACTTTGCAAAGTTGCTGCAAAGGATGCCATGAATGTTAATTTAGGCTTAAAGAAAATTGCATCTCTTGAACTTGAAAAGAAAAATTTACTTGTGAAACTGTTTGATGCAAATGAGCTTTTGAATAATGTGAAAACTGAGAACATGCTTTTACTTGATAAAGTTAAAAGTTTGGAACTTGAATTATCTGTTGCTAGAGAACAAACTAATAGGTATGTAAGCTCCAAACTTGATCACATGCTAAGTGTTCAAAAGTCTCCCTCTGACAAAACTGGCTTAGGCTTTGTGGATAGCATCTCCGTGCCTGAACCTTCTTCCACTAAATTTGTTCCCTCTTCTGAACCTCCTAAGAGTGAGATTGTCAAACCCTTGGTGAGTGAACCTGTCAAATCTGTAGCTGTTACTCCACCTAGAAAGATTAGGGTTGATCTCCAAGCTTCTCATTCTAGAGCTTCTACATCTTCTAAGGGCAAGTTGCATGATAAGCCTGCATGGGTTTGTCACTTTTGTGGAAAGTCTGGACACATTCGTCCAAATTGTTTTAAGTTGCAAGCTGCAAAGTGAGCAAATAAACTGAAAGTACCTGTGCCCCAAGCACATGATCCTATGGTACTTATTGGTGAATTGGTAAAGGTTTTAAACCTTTATTCCAATCCTGGAGTTGCTCAAAATTCTAATGTGAATCATAACTCCAATGCAAGAGTTGCATCTAAAAAGTTTTGGATGCAAAAGGCTCGACCTAATTGAGTCTGTCTGACATGGTCCTTGTGCTTCATTGCTCTATCTTTTGTGACCTTTGTTTCTAGGTTTTGCATTGCATAACATTCATGCATTTCATTCTAGGATGTTTGTTTTTTTATATAAAAAAAAAAAAAAATTTTTGCAAATTGTGTTTTTGCAATTTTTTTCCTTGAACTTGAAGACAAGGTTGTTGGTCAATCAAATTTTGCATAACATGTGAATGTACCTTATTTAGCTTTGATGCACTTATTTCTATTGCACTTTACTAGCTGAAGTTTTGTTGTGCATGTTGTGTGGGAAGATGCTATATTTGTTGATCACATGATCTTGATCTTGAAGTCTTATGTCTTTGATTGTCGGATTTGGTCTTATTGAGAAAGGCATAAATAACCATCTCACCACTGTTTACTAGCCAATCATGAACACCTTAGTGCATATCGTAAGATTTTGTACTCGAGAAAGTGTAGCACATGCACAAAAAGAATATAAGGTGTAGCCTCGGTTTAAATGTTAAAATTGGTGTGTACATTATTGGGCTATAATAAACTCAAATTAATTAAAATTGGTGTGTACATTATGAGGCAAATCAAGAAACTTACATGATTGCAAGCTTTTAATCTAGGAGATGTGAGAGTTATATGATGTAACTCTTTAGGTGATAGTCTCTTTCAAATTTATGTGATGAATTTTGTAGACTTTGTGATTGATTACTATTCACATATCACCTCACATGTTTCTTCAGTTTTTGCTAGTTGCACACACTACACAAGTTACTCTTTGCTAAACTTTGTACATGTTATTGTGTGTGATTTTGTTGTGGCCATCCAAGATTATATGTTCCTTGATTTTGATGCAAAATTTGAGTTTTGAGAGATCTGGGTTGAATTCATGTGTTTTTGAAAAATTTTAGTCTCATACTTATGCATTTCATTCATGAAATATTGTGCTTTGAGGAGTTTCTGCATTAAATTGTTCTGTTTTTCAAAAATTTGAGTTTTCCAGAATTTTGACCGATCGAAGCTGTTGCTCGACCGATCGAAATTGCGATTAAAATTTTTGGTTTGATTTTGTCTGACTCGATTGGTATTCGATCGATACTCGATCGATCGAAACTGAAAAATTTTCAGTTTTTAGAGTTTTGACCAATTTTTTTTCATGCATCATTTTTGTTCAGGATTCACATGAGTTGCATTGTTTTTCTATATCCATCTTGCAGTTTTGCAGTCATATCTCTCATTGTTTTCACACATAACATGCATACACTTTGCTAAATTAGGTACTCAACTTGAATTAAAAATTGATTGATTAATTTTTGAGTCCTTTGTACATTTTAGTATATGCTATTTTTCTTTATGTGTGAACTACAGAAAATATTTTTCTTAAGAGATATGATGGATAATTAATGTGCAAATATTTTCTTTACTCATGCAACTGTTTATAGGTCACATAGTGTCAAGTTTGCATTTATTGAAAGAGAGAATATTTTTCTTCATGTGTATCCTCAACTCATTTTTTTGGGTTTGTATGTTTTTATTTATCCCCACCTCCTAAATTTTCCCCAAAACTGTTTTTCCCAAAACTTGTTTTGTTTTTCCTATTTTTATAGGGGGAGAAAAGTTTTTTTTAAGCCTTTGTTGTTCATAGGGGGAGTTGTTGCTCTTTATAGGGGGAGTTATCTCTTTTTTCTATAGAGCTAATCTGTTTTATGTTCCCTTGGTTCTCTTTTTTCTTTCATGTTTACTCTTTGTTTAAGTTGTCTTTGTTAATACGTGACAAAAATGGGGAGAAATAGATGAAATGTGGGAATCCTGTTTGTCTTGTTTAGGGGGAGAATATAAAATTTTTTGATGTATCTAACTTATGGGGAGAGTTAGAATTTTGATGTATCTAACTTAGGGGGAGAGTTAGAATTTATTTTTGTTTTTATTTCTATTTTATATTATTGTTTATATGTCTTTCTTTCCACACATGCGGTGATGTGTTTGTTGAGTGTTTCAGGAAAGACAGGTGCATTCTGATCGAGACCTTCTGCCTCTTCTTGGCAACTTCTAGGTTATGAGTCTTAGATTAGGATTTGTGATGTAATTGGGCATTTTATTGTATTGGGTTGTTCTTGTATTTTAACATTTCATTTTGTATGAAAGTTTTGTCACGAATTGCCAAAGGGGGAGATTGTTAGGTTCTAATAGTTTAGAACAATTGGCAAATCGTGAGCACATGAGAACATGTAAGCTGCAGAAAGAAAAATTCAGAAATTGCCAGGCTCGACCGATCGAGAAACAGGCTCGACCGATCGAGAATCGTATCTGCAGAATTTTAAGTTGGCCCAAACAGCAGTTCTAGCCCATTAAGGATTAGGGTTTCAGATCTACTTCTCCCACTATATAAAGGAAACCCTAAGCACATTTTTTATAATGCTTTTTAGAGAGAGAAGAGTGTGCCTCTTTTGTATTTAGGGTTTTGTTCCTAAAACCTCTCTTATAACTTCTACCGGTGTTGTTCCTTGAAGAATCTCAAGATCCGGTATTGCTGAAGTTGCTGCCTTCTCTAGTCATCAAAGGTGCTGATGATCTAAACTTTCAAGGGTGGTCTTAAAGTCACAAACAGGAGAGTTTTTGTTGCTAAACCTTTGAGTGGGATCTCAAAGTCACAAACGTGGGTGTTTGTGTTTTTGCAAAGATTAAAGAAAGAAGGAGTCCGTGGATCTTGGTGCTGTCACGTGGTCATGATAGTAAGTTTCCTACATTGGGTAGCAATAGGATGTTAGTGGTCTAAGTCGCTATTGTGTAAACTTCAATTCTTTCTAGTGGATTTGCTATTTTACCTTGAGGATAGCTAGGTTAAATCCTCCCCAGGTTTTTTACCGGTTTGGTTTTCCTGGGTCATTAGATCTTTGTATTCTTTATTTTCCGCTGCTTTATTGTTTTTGATATATTTGTGTTAACCTAGTTTTGTTTAAATTACCTAAGTTAGTTACTTGGCTAATTCTCTAGGTTAATCTGTTGGATTTAAGGGGTCTAAACGAACTTACAATAGTAAATTAAGGATAGAGTTCTATATAACTAATTTTTGATTCATTAGTGTTTAAGAAATCCTAAATAGTTTAGGACTTCCATTTTAGTTAGTGATTCTAATAAGATTAAAGTCTTCAATAAGTGCAAGGTTATTAGTTGTGATGGGATCACAATTATTTTAAAAAAAAAACTCAAATAACGAGTGGGAGTGCTGAAATAACCCTTTTGTTAAGTTTATTGTAATGTGAATAGATACCTTGTTTTGACTTTGAGTCTTGCATTCTATGCAGAAGGTATTGACTTCATAGATTACAAGGTTAAACTTCTTTGTGATAGTGCGAATGTTCGTTACACTATAGTGACGTGACTTTGTTACATCACATTGAATTTAAACAATTAAACACATTTGATGTGTAGGGTTAAAATTGTGATTAGATCACATTGATTTCATGACAATCCACCTGTTTTAAAATTTTTAGTGGGAGAGAGATACAAGGGTTGGATCTCACGACGTCCATTGTCAGTTTATAGTAGTGTGATTAAGCACCTCGCCTTGGCGTATATGCCTTGCTCCCTTTGGAGGGTGTTTAATTCATGGTACTACAGGTTAAACTTCTTTACGATGGATGAAATGTGTGTTTTACATTAAGAACAACCACGCTTCCATGGAATTACTTGATGACTCACATTGATTCTAGGCAATGGTGTACACTAGACTAAGTATAATATTAACCTCCCTTCGGGGCTATGTCATTATTACTTAGAGGCTAAAGGAAAAGCGGCAAAATATTTTTGTTTGGTAAGAGTTACCATGATAGCATTAGTAATGAGAATAATTCTCGCCTGATCTTAGTGATTGGTATGACCAGGCTTCTTTGGAATGTTAATTGCAGGATTAGGTTGTCGTTGCACCTAGTATAGTATTTTTTTTTTTTTTTGGGTTTCATACTATAGGGTTATGGATGCAAAATATAATATCCCTATAATTATGTTCATAGTCTCAAAATAAAGTTGTCATAATTTGTTCTCTAGCTACTATTTTAAGTGAATCACATTAACTAAGAAATAATATTGGACTTGATGTTTAAGGAGCTGAAGTACATATTTATGTTTCGATTCAGCATTGTCATAATTTCCTATGCATGATGCATTGATGGAAGATAGCATATGATATGATCATAGTCTCCATTGAAATGCTGAAATGTTACATTGGCTTCTATCTAAATTGTGCTACTGCATGAGATGAAAGACTTAGTACAAGATTTAGACTTTATATTAAGTCTAAATAAGATGTTTGGTATGAATCATGTTGAGTGCTAAGAAAAGCTTAAAGAGTTCCAACTCTATGTCATTTTATGAAAATATTTTATTTTTAAAATGAATTGGAATTCTTGGATGTAGAGATTAAATGTTATGGATATGATCCACAAATCCTTATTAGAATCATTTGATCAATTCAAATTGTTTTGAAAACAAATTCTTTTTATGTTATCTAAATTGATGAGTGAGTTCTATGCAATGGAAGACATCCTAAAAGCTAAGGCTAAGATCAATAAGATTTAATTCAAATTCTTAGCCTGAACTGAAAGATAAGGTGGTAAGAAGAGGAATTACAATACCAAATAGTTGGACAAACTAGTTGCCCTAGTAGTTGCCAAAAGGAAATTATACTCAAAAGCATGACCAAAAGGAAAATGTTTCTGTTTTGGTAAAACTAAGCATAGTCCATGATAATTTTCTAGATGGAATTTTACACGTTTTATTTTTTAAAGGGAAAGTTTCCATCCTTTGGTATTGTATGTTTTGACACTTATGACTAGATTTTATTAATCTAAATGGTATTCAAGATTGGTGAAAGATGGGCTTTTAGAACCATTATTTTGTTAAATTCCTAATCTATGAATTCTAATAGAGGATAATATGATTTAGGGTTCCTTTATTGTAAAGGAGTATAGTTTTGATGACTTCTTTAAGTCAGTGCATACATGAAGGAGGAATAAGACTCTTTTAGAAATAGTAAAGTACATGATAAGTATTTCCATTTGCTTATTTCTTTTGGAGATATACTCTATGTATTACTATACATTTTCTAAAATTGATTTCAAAAGTTTGTTTCTAGGACATTTGTAAAATTGTGGTTCGGGTGAAAACCTAGTATATGATACTGCCACTTTTAGAGATGTCCAGCACTTGTGCTAGATAGGAAGTCTAACAAATTGAAATAAAAAAGAAGAAAAATGTGTGTTTATGTTGGGTATCCAAAAAAGAATTGTAGAAGATTTTTATGATAGCCATAAAGAATACAAGATGTTTGTAAAGTACAAATACAAAGTTCTTAATGATGACTATGTGAATAATCTTAAAGCAAATCGTAAATTGTTCTAGAAGAAAAATGTCAGAATTTGTTAAAAGACAACTATAAAATACATTTAGAAATGAGATGGTTGTATTAGATACACCATAAGACATTATTCTATATATATATATATATATATATATAGCTAGTATACTGGTACAATATCATAGTGGGAGGATTATCAATTATTAAATAAATTCATACTTTTGGAATAAACTTTTAAAGTCATTCCATAAAGATATGAATTTGATCTTCGGTCCTACGTAGAGGCAATAGGTGATATGAACATGGATTACTGGATCAAGATTATGTAAATAGAATTAAATTCTATTTAAAGTCTAGAACTTGTAGAGGCGCCTAATGGCATTAAGCCTATTGTTCTCAAATAAGTCTACAAGGAAAATGAGATTGATAGATTTGAAGGTGCAAACCTTCAAAGTCAAGACTAGTGGTAAAAAGATTTATTCAGAAAGAAATGGTTCGACTATGAAAAGATTTTTTACCAATAGTCAAGTTTGACTCTATCTAGATTCTCTTATCCATTATATTTCATTTGGATGAAATATGGCAATGGATATCAACATAGATTCTCTTATCCATTATATTTCATTTGAATGAAATATGGCAATGGATATCAAGAAAGCTTCTTTTAGTAGCAATCTTGAGGAAGACATCTATATGATGTAACTAGACTTGAACATAGCAAAGAAACAGTAGTGATTAGTATGCAAGTTGCTTAAAACCCATTTATGGACTAATGCAAGCATCTAGGTCATAAAATATCATCTTTGATCAAGAAATCAAATTTTTTGATTTTGATCAAGTATTAAAAGGCCTAATGTGTGTAAAGCTATATAGAATAATATATTTCTTAATGTATGTGGATGACATTCTAATCATTTAGAATAATGTTGAGTTATTGTCATCAATGGATTTTAATTGTCTAGTCCAGTATGATATAAAGTACTTGGGAAAGACTAGTCACATCCTAAGAATTAAATTTCGTTAAAATTCAAAATTAGGATGTTGAGTTTATCTCAAACTGCTTAAATAGATTAAATTCTAGCCGAGTTTAACATGTAATACTTCTAGAAAGGATTCTTTCCTTTTAAGTTTTGAAGTTCTTTTATAAAGGATTATGGTCCTAAGACATATAAAAGGAAGAGCATATTAAGATGTTCCTTATACCATATCAATAGGAAATCTTTATGCTTTGCTATATACTAGGCTAAATATCTATTTTGCAGTGGGCATGGTAAGCAAATATCAATTGAATCAAAGATCACTTAATTTAGTGGGAGAGAAACATATACTCAAGTATCTTAAGAGAATGAGGGATTATATGTTTATCTACAAAAGTGAGGTTTTGATTGATACTGGATGTACAAATATTGACTTGTAGTTTGATTGTGATTCATGAAGTTGAACTTCAAGATATGTGTTCATCCTAGGTGGTAAAGATACAAATTAAGTGTAAGTAATATCTCATTAGAGAGATATGAGTACTTGAGTAGTAGTAGAAAAGATAATTTATGCAATAAATCTAACTGAAACTTATTTCCAAACCTTGCCTTAGGGTGACTATAAATTACTCTAAAGGAAGATAAGTGTCGGATACATGGTAAATTATCTTTGAGAGCAAGTGGAAGATTGTTGGAGTTTATGCCCTAAAATCCAATTTATTGGCATGTCATAAATAATTAAATTGTTTAATTATATGAGACTATTTATAAATGAACTAATGGAACATTATCTTAGTCCATGAGATGCATAGTATGTGATTTATGTGAAAAGTCATAGAAGATATAAATCGCAAGTTCTTCATAAACTCAGAATGTAGTCCGTAGTCGGTGATGAAATTGGGCGTTTCATCTGCGAAGACTATAACGTATCAACTAAGATGATTTGTCTTGATAATGGAAGTGGAGACTTCTAGTTGATATGTTGATATGTTTTAAGAGTTAAGACATATTGAACTGGACCACTGTGAGATTTATTATTCTTTTAACGACTGTCAAATAAATAATAAATCTCACGACTTCTATTTACATCAACTCTAAATCCTGAGAAAATAATGGACCTGATCATAAAATGTAGGTTGCTTTGATATATCAGGATTGTGATCTATAAGTTACAGTCAAAATCTCAGTATGTTGGGCAGCCGCATTTAGTGTTGATGGAACATATATTCTCAAGATGGAATTCATAATCTCTTAACGGAGATATAAAATATTCCCTTGAGATAAGTTTAATGGGTTTGGTTATTCAAAGTGTTGGGCCCAACCACTTTAATAAGGATTTACTAAAGTATATATTTATGGAATTGAATTTCATAAATATATGATGAATAACATAAAGGATTAAACCGGGTACTCAAGGATCAAGATATAGTAATCTTCAAAGTGTTAGTCTATATTCATGACTTTGTATTATTATGAATATTTTAATAGAGGGGTTGCATGTATAATAAAGTCTTGGAATATAATTTATTAATAAGGCCTAGAGTGCAATTATATTCTTATAGTGATATTGGATATAATTAATGGTAACTTTGGACTTGTCAAGAGTTGACAGAAAAGCCTAAGGCCCATTGGAGCTAAAGTCTTATTTGTTCCCTTTTGGTCCCACTCCAAGCCACACACTAGAGCCCAATTAGAATGGCCCAAAAGGCTAGCCCAATTAGATAATCGGTTATATATAAGGAGAGAAACATACAGAATTTCATAAGACTTTTCACAAGAGTCTTTCATTAAGGTCATACAAGAAATGAAATGGTTGGTATGTGAGTATTGGACACTCTCTTATTCTCTTCTTGGAAACTGATTGAGAGACCACAATTCTTGGACATTAAGTAGAATTGGAGTGAAGATTAAAAGTTTTCCTAATTGCTTTTAATATTTTGTTTTGAATTTCACTACACCAAGGTACGCTTTCTATTCTTTGTTCTAGAATTCAAGGTTACATGTTATCTCTCATGAATGAAGTAGATCTGTGTTTGTTGCTTCCTCTGTGTTTTGTATGAGATACAAAACCAGATTTTCCTACAAAACAAAACTCACAACTTCACAGACAATTCATGTCACATTTAGAAATCTCAAACCAACCATTTTCATCGTGGAAACCAAAATACACACTCAGTAGTTCCACCACTATAAACTATACAACAAACTGAGCTATAGCAAATCTTGGTAACACAAAATCTCATAAAGGATTTAAAAGTATATTCCAAAAGGAAAAAAACAACAAATTTTTAATACAAATAGTTAGTGTCTACCTTGTAATTTAGAGTATGTACATGTTTTCTTAAAGAATATAATCATATGAAACTTGAAAGCAAGTTTAAAGAATAGGTGCAATACATAAAAGCCAGTCATTCATTTAAGTTGGAGAAAAAAAACTCCATTTTGGTTCAATTGAAAAAGCATAAATAAAAAAAAAAGACAGTTATGTTTTTACATCACACAAAAAATGACATTGAGAAAATAAGGCCAACAAATACATCTCACTCTGATTAAATCAACAACACAGCATCACATTCCCTACTTATCTTCCTCCTTACCACTCTCCATGTATTATGACTTCTAGAACAACAAAAATTCACGTACAAATTTTATCAAATAGCTTGTGTACGTGTAAGAAAAACAAAACTTAATGAAAAGAGAGTATCATGTTGCAGCAACACCAGCATCAAATTAACCAAGGGTTGTTTTTTCTCTCAAGGTCTGTGCAAGCTCCTTTGTGCCTAAAAATTGAAAACATAAAATGAGGTTTTTGTAGGTACCTATGCATTTTTGATACCACATAAACAGGCAAGTTTGGTTATGAAGTTAAAAGATTTCATGTACATACTGCAATTTAAAGGTTCTATGACACCACATAAATAGGCAAGTTCGTTTATGAAGTCAAAAGATTAAAAATATATAATATGCCTTTTGATTTTGCGTAATGATAGAGGTATTCATTAAAGTTTGCTATTTGTTAAGTCTCTCTCAACCATCTCTTTGAATCTCTGCCTCAAATTTATAATATCTAATACCATGACCATCTTGGATAATCATATATAACCGAGTTATATAACTCTCTAACAACTATACTAACTAACCCCAACCTTCAAAAAAAATTCCCACAGAATCCAAAATAGCAGCAGTCCCAACATAACATTCCATAGGCTATCATATAAGACAACCCAGAGATTATAATAATTTATAAAAAGGGAAAAGCAATGTAAATGAAGACTATATATCAAACCAAAGCAAACCCAAAATTGAGATCAAATAGAAGAATCCCAGGAAACCAAAGATCCAATAAAAATTGCATAACCAAAAAAAGGAAAAAAGAAAATCCAAACCATTGTAAAATGAAGATGAGAAAAACACTATATATCAACTTAAACAAACCTAGAATTAAAACCAAATAGAAGAATCCCAAGAAACCAAAAATCCAATAAAATTTGCATACAAAAAAAAAGGGAAAAAGAAAATCTAATTACAAAAATTTCATGATTCTTCTTTGTCATAGATTTGACAACAAAGGAAGAAGAAGAAAACGTGGAAATCTGCAAAGAAAAAAGAAAAAAAAAAAAAACTTAAATCTAGAGCAACCCACAACCACAAACCAACAAAATTCCATGGAAAAAAAAAAAAAAAACTTAAATCCAGAGCAACCCATAGCCACAAACTAACAAAATGAGAGAGAGCAATATATAGAAATTAAGGAGAGTAAAAAACATGTTTTAATTACCTCAAAATAATTTGTTGACATAGAATATGATGGGCTGGATTGAACGACGAAAAAGAGGCAAAGTGAAATCGATGCAATGGCGGTGATCCATGGTGGCGACGGCGGCAGGAGGATCTGAGTTTTAGGGTGCTAGCATATATTAGAAAACAGAGAGGTTGTGCGGTTTAGACGTGAAGGCTAAAGAGGGAGTTGTATACTTGTATTAGGGTTCTTAATTGATAATTCTAATATAATAATAAAACATTAAAAAGAATTTAAAAAAAAAAAAAAAAGGTGACGTGAAGGCTGATGGGGGAGTTGTGTATTATTGTATACTGATGGGGGAGTTAAATTGATAAATTTTTATATAATAAAACGTTAAAAAGAATTTAAAAAAAAAAAAAGGAGATGTAGAAAATTGTGGAGCTAACAGAGACTTCGGTTATATATATATATATATATATATTACTTAAATTATTATCTTCTTTATAGTGATCTCTCTTCTTTAAATTATAATCGATTAGCTCGAGAACCTCCCGTGATAATTGTCTTATTTGGCAACTGGATTGGTCGCCAATATATATTTGTATATTAGCTGGACAAGAGAGAGTGAGATAACATCACAATCATTTTTGAAAGGTACAGGAGAATTAATTTGCTCAAATCATAAATTCAAAAAAAAAAAAAAAAAAGGCATTCTCCCTTTACCGGATAGTTACAAGTCCTATGTGGCCCCAATAATATCTTTGGCCAACCATTCTTGGCAAAGTTTTGCATATTTTGCATGTCTATGGCTTCCGGATCAACAGCTCACCTAGAGAGATTGCGGTGGAGAATTGGAGATGATAAAGAGAGAAGCAATTGCGTAAGCCTATACGTGATGTGAGTGATACATAACATTATTTGTACATATATAATTAAAGAAACAAACTAAATGTCCTTTTGGGATACTTGCGTAGTGGACTTAATAAACTTAAATGCGTGTCGTAAATTTAGAAGATCTAAATTTCATTTGCCATACTATCAGTCTGGTCAAAAGCTAACATATACATATCATTTAAATAATAATAATAGTAATAAGGCAGTGACCCTTTCACGGATATAAGGCTCTATCCCATAGGGCAAAGAGGGACAACTAACTAATTAAGGCACCTAATTAGGATTTGCATTCATCCGAATGACAATTATTGTGTTTGATAGTTGCCTTTATGACCCTTTGCTGTTGAATTGTGTTTTTTGTGTGTAATGTACTTGTCTCTAACCAGTCTCATAATGCATGAATGTGGACATTATATTATGTGTATGAATAATTGAAGCAGATAAAGCTAGTAAATTATATTAAAATATTAATGACTTGGATAAGTCACCGTTCTACAAAATTAATAAATAGTTTTTTCTTCTTAAATCTTAAAGAATGTAAAACTATAATCAACGCTGAGTTTAATTATTAAGCAATTAGCTACTATTGAATAAGTTTCTCAAAAAAATAAAAAAAGCAACTATTGAATAATTATGACCGTTTTGTTTGATCACCTTTTCAAACTAGGGTATCTTGATTCTTGATCCATCTCTGTCGAGAATCTCTGCGTAGAGTCCAAAATGTCAAGTATTTTATGTTACTAATTACATGAACTGGACTTCAACAATGCAAGCATGGTACTCTTCTTTTGTATCCGTTCAATAGTATAAAAGAGTGCACGCAAATATATTTTGAGAAAACAGCCTAGCTAGCCCCTAGTACCTAGGAAGAAAGAGAATTGTGAAAGAAAAATAAATTGCAACTGGTCTACATCAAGAATATTTCTCGTCATCCAAACTTAGAAATTAACTAGAAGAAGATACAACCTAATTCTTGTCTTTTAGATGTGAAGACAAAGTCTGAAGTTGAATTTCCATTCACTATATAGTCGTTTTACGCTGAAATATAACTAAATTTTCATTTTGCATCAATTCTTAAATGTGAATTATGCGAACTTAAATTATGAAATATTATATTATTCATTGCCAGCACCTTGTCCAAACTTATCAGATTACAACATTGTTTTTCACACTCCAACCTAGCAAGCTACATATCCATGATTGATGTGCAAAGTCAATTCTGTGTCTCACTGTGTGTATGCTAAATTGCTAATGTGTACCAATTAATACTGCTCCCGATCCTAATAACACAATCTCAGTGATACTAGGATCACTGAGATTGTGATACGTACTTTCCACAGAAATTGTGATACTGCTCCCGAGCCATAGTACGTATCACTGAGATTGTGATACGTACTATGGCTCCCGATCCTCACAGATATATATACCAGTGATACGTACTTTCCACAGAAATATGCTTATTCTGATGCAACGCTAAAAAGTTCCTATATGATATTGATATATATTCTGCTTGACATTGTCGCGTGCACCAACTATAGCCAAATTATTAATTTTATAGAATTTTCTTCTGCCTCATCCTGTGATTCTCTATATGTAATTTAACAAGCACCAGTATAAAGCTTTTTGCCGTAAGATAGAATCTACAATTTAATTTTCATAATTATTTAATTTTGATATTTTTTATGTAAAAAACGTTATTTAAGGTTTAGGGTTATTATTTCCTTGTTTTTAGATGCATTTAATGTTTTTTAGGTCAAATTTGATTCTTGTTATAGTTAGGTATCAACTAGGAGTTATTTTACATTATATTTTCTTGTTTATCAAGTTTTACGGAGCCCTTAAATAGGCCGCTAAGTCTGTACACGTTTTTGGAACAATTATTCAATCAATAAAATTTAGACTTTTGTCTTTCTATTTTCTGGTGGATTCCAGGCCCTTTCTCCTTGTGAATTCAAGGAACCCTCATGGATTTAAGCTTATTTTCAGAAGCAAACGCATTTTGTTTCTTGTTTTCTAAAGATAGATGTGTTCTGCTTCTTGACACTTCCACACCCCGCATCAGTTGGTATCAGAGCCTTAACTTATCTTGGTCTAGTGGCTGACGTATGAGACAGTAGCAATTCCGATGACAGAAAACTTAGCAAGTATTATGTGACGTACAGCTAGCACTCACAAATATCTTTGCTAGGATGCCATCGCTGGAGCATGGAAACAATATGGATAACTGTTGCAGAGACATAACTCACAAGCAACCTATTGGTAAGCAAATTTCATATAGGCCATATGAGATAATTGCAAGTTTTAATGGTTATTTAAATAAATAAAAAAGTTTTTCTTGATTGGTTACTTGATCTAGAAGATTTATTTGACTATGAGAATATTTTTTATGAGAGAAAAGTTGGACTTGCTTTGTATAAACTTAGTAAGTATGCCTTGCGTTGGTGGGAACGAGTACAATTTGATAGAATCTGACAAGGTAAAGACAAAATTTGTTCATGGCCAAAGATGAAAAATGTTAGGACATATGTGATTTGATGTTAAAAACATATGTCAATATTTTATGTAATTGGCTAATCCTTTGACGAAACGCACTTTACTTGTAATTGAGTAGATCTAGGATGTGTTTAATACTTCATGGAACAAGGTTTCAAGTTCAATTGTTAAAGCCATGCAAGTCTGTCCAAGAAACAAGTGAGAAAGTGTTGGACTTTAAAGCTCGACAACTAGCTCAACAGCTAGCATCTATCGAGGTTTAAAAGCTGTTTGAGCTCGTAGCTCGACAACTAGCTCGATAGACGGCTATCTATCAAGGTTTATGAAATTCAGTTTTTTAAAGCTAATTTCACTCCAATCCGTGAGTATGTGTTTGGGTTTTCTTTTCTCACAACCCTAAACATATATAAAAATTATTTTAAGGGCCATCATAAGTTACACAGTTGCCCAAGTTCATGCAAATTGTGACCAGAGACAGAATTTGTCCTAGTTCATCTTTCTCTTGAAGAAGCTACTGTGTTTGTATACCGTAGGGTTTTGTGACCAAGCAACTTCTTGATCTTCATCGCTTGGATGAACTGAAGAGCTTTGCAACCAACATCTTTCTCTAATTAGTGACCAAGTCGCGTACTTGGATCCGCGCAATTGGTTAATCATGTATTGGGAACCGTGCATTACAAGGAGAGATTATCACTACAGAACAAGTCCAATTGTGTTTTGGGGTAAGGGTTCAACTGTAGGTTGGTATAAGGTATTGGGATTCCTTTACTTGCAACTGCTTGTTTTGATAATAGTGGATTCTCGAGAGTAGTGACCTTAAAATCACCCAGTGGGGTTTTTGCCGTGTTGGTTTTCCCCATTTGTAAACAAATCACCGTGTCATTTATTTTTCGCTGCATACTTAGTTATTTGGTGATTTGTTTGTGTAACACCCCAATTTTGTTTTTATGATTATCACCGTACCTTGTCATTTTTAATGTAGAGTTGAGGTACTATATGTGTGTGTACAGTAAGATGGGAGTAGACAATTTTGTGGTGCTACAAATAGGTGAGAAAATTAAAGTTTTAGTGCATACAATTTAGTGTGGCAATTAAAATAATAAAATAAATAAATAAAAGATGAAGATGTTTTATGGGCTTCTTGGAGACTAAAGATATAAGCTCAAGTGGGTTTTAAACTCTAGCCCACTATCCCACCAAGCCCACATCTCTGATGCGTTAAAGTATAAGGTAGAGGAAAAGATAAATTAGGGTTTTCATTAGAAGGGTTTCTTAGTAAAAGTGGATGCCAAAGAAAATTTGAGAGGGAGAAAGAAAGGTGGCGTGATAGAAGAAGGAGGCAAAATTGTTTAGGGGCACAAGGTTTGGCTACAAAATCAAGGTGAAAACTCTATCTTAATATTACTATACTATTTATAAACCTTGAGATATATTTATGGTTTTGGCAACTTGGTAAGATTAAGTCATGTTAATTCAATTACAATGGAAAGGTATTTATATATTAGTGTTATTCGAATAAAGATCTAATGGTTATACTCTTATGTTTATGGTGGTGTTGTAATTTATACTGGTTACCAATTGAATTTGAGGACTTTAGGTTTAACAAGAGATGATATATATATTAGATTAAATTGCTAGTAGTCAGTACACGATTTCACTAGGTTGCCTACAGTTAGCATTTTAAAACAAAATCATTAAAATTTCAAATCTTAATCATGAATATGGCATTAACGTTTGGGGTTATATACATTAGGATAGCTTTATCGTTTTTCATTGGTTAGATATATATTAGGAAGGCTTTGACGTTTTTCCTTGGGGTTATTTATATCAGATCCTAGCTAGTTGCCCACTGTGTGCATATTCTAGAACAAAGCCACGTTACAGAGCCAAATTCACGTTGAGGTTTACTTTTTGTTTAGGACACATTAAATCCTAAAGTTTTGGCCACTGCCTACGAGTTTTGATAAATTCAAGGAAACATATTTTTGGATAGAGATGCCTTGCATCAGTGTTATTATTAGTTCAACAAAGTTTAATCTTAGTGAGTCTATTTGTATAGTTCTATAAGCTTTATATTTTGTAGAGGATATTAAGTATATTTTCATGATTGATTATAGGTCCTATTTAAGAGTGTTATGAGGCTCTTTGGAGGTTGTTTTAGCTGGACTTTTAGAGTGATTCAAACACTGTAAGTAATTATGCATAATATGCACAAGTTTTGTCCATTAGGTTCTTAGAAGTTAAAAGTTTTCAAAAGTTTGTATTTCAAACTTATATTTTCTAAAGTTTATCAATAGTATTTTTACATCATTGAAAGAGAAATTTCGACCGTTAAATAATGTTTTAAAGAGAAACTTTGAATTCTAAAGAACCTTTTGAATGTCCGAATCTCATTTAAAAGATGATTTCTAAATTAAACTCTTTTTAGAAAGTAATTGAGTTTCAAAGTAAGTCTTCTAAAAAGGTTCTTGTTCTTTAAGTTTGTTTAAAACCAAGTGACCATCTTCTTGTTTTTCAAATGGTATTTAAGATGTTTCTTTTAGCAAAATGGATTTTCAAACTTACTCAAGAATTGTAAAAATATTTATATAAACTCTTCAATTCCTATTCATTCCCTAAGAGAGTCAAGCATCTTTTGATTTATGTTTCAATTTGATATTGTGATATTCGATATGCCTTTATTGTTGGAATAATTGTTAGTATTAAGAAAAATTATTATGTGTATAAACTTTGCTTTCTGTGATATGTGACTCAAAATGAGCGTTTTCAGAATTGATCAGATTTATGTGTAAACCCGCTCACAGGATTGTATGTGAGAATATGTGTTGATCCCTCACCAGCAGGAGTTAGATGTTGGTATCCGCTCACAGGATTATATGTGAGAATATGTGATGTGTATATGTGACACTGTGCTCTGATCAATTATCTGTATGTGTTTTTGAATGACTTTAAGATTTGATTATATATGTATTTGGTGGTTCTCTATATGTTTGGAAAACTATATGTGATATTTTGAGTGAACTTGTGAATTCAAACTCGTGCTTTACTTGACTCTATTCTATTCTGTATTATGTATAATTACTTACTAGATGTGTGGCTCACCCCATCAATTACTATTTTCAGATTAAAGTGTAGTTGGGAACATAGAACCTTTGGATCGCTTTGTAAGGTGCAAGGTAAAGCATGGAAGTTGTAGACGACTTCAGTAATACTTGAAGACTTATAGAATTTTAGTTACCTTTATTTTGTAATTCATGTTTTATATAGTGGAGATTATTTCCAATTTGTGGAGTTTAGATTTTTGTAAGAGGTTTTTTTTTTTTAAGAGTATTGTTTATTGGGAGTTTTAATTTATTTTGGATTAATAATGTTTATGGAGTTATATAAGTTCAACAAGTTTGTCATGCATCTAAATTCATGTTCCATGGATTTGGGTCGTGACAGTTTGTGCTACCATGCACTTTGCATGTTAATTTGATTAATTAATTAGCTTGGCTAATTAATCAATTAATCTATCACAAGGGGTCAATACATTTTTGGCCTATCAAATGATATCAGAGCAAGCACACTCTGATTAGGGTTAATCTTAGCTGTAAGATCCATTGACCCCTATTGTCATGGCTGCAACCGACTGGAAGAGATCTTTCTTTTCAAATACATCTTGTTTTTCTAATCTCTACTTGTTTGAGTATATCAGAAAATGCAAATCTAAAGTTATTTGAAGCCTATTTTGATGATTATTGGAAAAGATCTCACCTTGACCAAGAAAAAACTAGACTGTCTCAGAATGAAAATGTGCAAAGGAGTTCTTCTAAGAAGAGTGAAAGTTAAAAGTCTTGTTCATAAAAGGCAGATGAGAGAAAATATCACTCCCACTTATCTGTCAACTAAGCACGAAGTGTGCTTTATGATGAAGTCTGCATTTAAGGAGATGGACACGTGTTTGTGGTACCTTGACAGTAGCTGCTCAAGACATATGACTGGAGACCAATCTCTATTCAAGGTTTTCGAGTCTATGAAATGTGGTAATGTCACTTTTGGTGATGGGAGCAAATCACAGATTAAAAAAAAGTGAATCATCTTTCTACCTGGATTGCCAGACATTGCAAATGTTTTCTATGTATAAGGTCTGAGAGTGAACCTGTTAAGCATAAGTTAAATATGTGATCAAGACTTCATGGTGCTATTCTCAAAGGGTAAATGCCTTGTTATGAATTAGTCTAGAAAGAAACTCATAAGTGGTTCCGCACTCTAGACAACTATTATGGCTTGGTTCCAGATGCTGATATTGTGTGCAATAGCATTCGTCTACCAAATGAAGATCTATGGCACCAAAGAATGGGACATGCTAGCTACAAACATCTCTCAATTGTATTTAAGCATGAATCAGTTTTGGGAATACCATAGCTCAGTAGAGTGAGCAATGTGGTGTGTGGACCATATCAGCTTGAAAAATAGACGAAAGCTAAGCATCTGGGCACTCAAACATCCGCAACAACACAAGCTCACCTGCTTGTGACTTTGAGACTCCACTCAAAGGTTTTGGATATTCTTAAATGTTGATCTTGTATGCAACAACTTCTACAGCACCGGATCTTGAGATTCTTCAAGGAATAACACCGGTAGAAAACTTTAGAGAGCTTTTGGGTACAAAACCCTAGATCTACAAAAGAGGCACAAGATGCATTCTAATCTCTCTAAAAAACTCTGAAAACCCTATCTAGGGTTAGCTTATAATGTCCTTTAAATATTGGAAAAAAAAACGGCTCGCGATTTGGGCTTCAAACGAATAAGTTATGGCCTTTTTACGTTTGTTGGTTTTGCTGATACGCGAATTTCGATCGATCGAGTACCAATCGAACGAAACAGATTGTAACTCATTTTTCTTCATTCCGAACTTAAGTTTTTTGCCTTGGGCTTCAATGTAGACCATTATAAACTAATAATACTTAGTTTTTGTCATGGTTTGCCAATATTACAAACTCAAAACCTAACAGAGCATCCGCAAAGAGCCCCTAATGCTAGAAGGCAAGAAAGGTATGCGCGCGCGGATGATTGTGATGACTACCACGAGGATGAGTTTAAAGATGAAG